>CAKAOI010045331.1:0-31328 GCA_916701655.1 Sebastiscus albofasciatus
GAGATGTTTTTGGGTAAAGAGTTGATCGCGATCAGCTGTACGGCCCCCGCCAACAGATGAAAGTAGCTCATGTAAATGTGGAAGCTTTTCAGACTCAAAACACCACTTTCAGTTTTGACAGCTCTGGGGAAAACTAGTGATACCGCCTTGCGGTTGTATGTCTCCGCCAGACAGTGAAGTTGCAGTTTACATCCATGTCTGTCCAAAATGTCATCACTTCATCATCACTTCATCCTGTTAGACATTTGAATCCAAGTGGATGTTTGTACCAAATTTGAAGAAATTTACTCAAGGCGTTCCTGAGAAATCAAGAGAATGGGATGGACATGAGGTCACAGTGACCTTGGACCACCAAAATCTATCAGTCCAAGTGGGCATTTTGTGCCAAATTTGAAGAAATTCCCTGCAGGCATTCCTGAGAAATCGTGTTCATGAGAATGGACTGGATGGACGGACGTTAGGGATGCTCATTTTGAAAAAAATTCTTAACCGGTAACCGACCCTCGTTAACCGAATGTTAACCGTTAACCGAATGTTAACCGTTAACTGACAAGATTTGTGCCTTACATGCAGCGGTGTACCAGCTGCAGGTGCACAACAGATATTCGTTGACGGGAGTCTCCAGTTCACCATCTGGGAGCGTTAACTCAGCAGCTACGATGCTGCGTGTAGCGTCGCGGATATGCAGCCACTTTCCCAGTAAAAGTCTCCACCGCACATTTAGTTTAGTTTAGCAGGTTGTCAGCTGTGTGTCTGCCCGGCGTAACGATACTTTGTCTGCCTGGCATAACTTTAGCGAGTGTCCAACAGTGTGTGTAATTGTGCTTCGTTAGCAGCTCTAGCATTGCCGGAGGCTTCGTGCTCGCCGCCGCACACGTAGTCTGAGTAACTTTAGCGATTATTTGTCGGTGAATAAATGCTACGAAACTACAACTCCTCCGCTCCGCTCAAGTATTAGTAGTAATTAAACCCAACTAACATTACGAAAACACATGAACTTGTTAAGATTGAAATTTCAGTCAGGAAACATATGCAGAGTATACCCAGCCCAGCTAGCAAGAAATCAGCAAGAAACCATTGCCCTTTGCATCTCGTTGTTACACCAACTTTTCCACCAACTTTTCCACCTCAGCCAAGTGTAAAAACCTTGTATTTTTTCTGTATTTTCTGCATTTCTTCACAGGTTTTTGAATGCACAAATTGAAAATGTGCATAAAAACAGGTGGATGGAAATGCACTCAATGTAATTGCGTGTGTGGGGTTCCAAAGTAAAGTTGCCACGACACTAGTATAGTACAGTAGTACAGGCCGGCTGTGGCTCAGAGGGTAGAGCAGATTGTCCACCAATCAGAAGCTCGGTGGTTCGATCCCCGGCTGGGTCACATGTCGATGTGTCCTTGAGCAAGACACTTAACCCCAAATTGCTCCCGAAGGCATAGCCATCGGTGTGTGAATGAGTATTTAGATTAAATGGGCAAAGTTGGCACCTTAGCAGCCTCTGCCATCAGTGTGTGTGAATGCTGACATGTAGTGTAAATAGCTTTGAGTGGTCAGAAGGCTAGAAAAGTGCTATATAAATGCAAGTCCATTTAGCATGGAGGCTCGGTTACTTCCGCCCTATATTTCATCAGCTGACAAATATTGGTGCAAACCTGTGACCAGGCAGTTCTTTCCAGCGTGCTGAACGTGAGAAAAAGGCAGTCTGAAGCAAGGAAATATTAGTACCACACAGTCAGCAGTAGAAGGCAAAGTTGTCTGATAAAAAGAGCCGCAACAAAAACAATAAAACAACCAATATCGTAAAACACTTAATAACAGAGCGGTGAAAGATCTACTGGGTGGGAACAGAGAGGGAAAACAGTATCACCAGCTTCTTTTTGGCCTACCGCCTGTTCCCAGCAGCTTGAAAATGTACTTTTATAATAACGCAATGTTGTGAGTGTGTCTTACCTCGGTCTTCTAAATATCAGGCCGTATAGCTGGCAGGCCAGGCCCACGGTGGGGGTGTAAATGATGGGCATGAACCTTTCGATGTCTGACGTTAGCACGCGATAGAAGAGTTTCTCGTTGCGGTCCTGGAGCCCCATCAGGAACACATATCTGAGGAGTGACAGGGAGGAGCAGGGAGGAAAACACAGCATGTTAATCTGGAACATCTTGAGGACTCGTACCTGCTGAACTGTGGAGGCGTTTATTAAAGTCAGATGGTGAAACCTGTGTGTTTGTGTGACATGTACCAGGCAAGATTGGAGGAACTGCAAGGAAAAACTTGTCAGAGAAAAGAGAGAGGCAAAGGTTCAAATTTTAACTATAGAGACATAGAGAGTACATCCATATGGATACAACATGCAGTGAGGTTAAAAAAAAGCGAGAAAGAAGGAAAGAGAAGAAAGCCAAATGATTGGAAAAATACACAGAATAAAAATCAGCCCTCCAGATAGCCTACACAAGCTCTTTGTTCTGTAGATTGACCGGGAACGGCAGGGTTTGCATTTAACCCAAATTAAGCAGAGCACGCCAGAGAGGGCTCTATTCCTAATCAGAGAAGTTTCCATAAAGCCAAGAGCACAAGGTGCCTCTTGTTGAGGGGGATAAAAAGCATGCACGCCCTCCCTGCTGTAGGTTAGGCCGCAGCAGCTGCACAATGCACGGTGGTGACAGTTGCTCTTGAGCAGTACTGTTTTCATATTGGTGAAGGGAATTAGCTTCTGCCACATGCAATTCATCACATGAAGGGTCTCTGTATGCCTTACAGTATGGAGCTCAGATTAATTTAGCCATAGATCGATTATTTGCCAAAGACTCAAGAATGTATGTTCCTGTTCTTAACGGTTAATGTATAAAATATGTTTGTTTTTTTAATGAAAGTTCCTTTAGTTACTGACAGAATTTACTGAGTTGTCATGGAGATAGGCCATGTGATGACAACCGTGCTATCTCCATGAAACTGAGCAAACTCCATCTGCTGAGGAAGACCATGAAATGTAGCGGAAAGCAAAACAAAATTATGATGTCAGCCTGTATCATGATGAGGTCCGGCAGTCAGTACAACATGTCTCTTTTTAGGGATAAGAAGAACATCATTACAGCATGAATGTCAAATTCTTACTGCATATTAGCTCATACTAATGATTAATCATTTGCAATGTTGTCTGGGTAGAGTATTTCACTCCCTCATTTGAATCATCATGTGGGCAGTGTTGTACCTTCCAGAAACATGGGGGAGTTATGAGAAACAGATTAGAAAGTAATGGTAAAAATAGATGCAGCAGAGGCTAAGATTAGGGATGACAAAATTGCTCAATATTTTGATTAGTCGACTGACAGAAAATCAGTCAATCAATTAATCAAGAACTGTTTTGATAATTAATTGTCTAAGTCGTTTTTTAAGGAAAATTGCCAAACAGCTTCTCAAATGTGAGAATTTGTTATTTTTCCTTGTCTTACATTATTGTAAACTCAATATTTTGATGTTTGAAAAAGACGTAGGTGAAGACGACAGGACGTAGGTGAAGACGACAGGACGTAGGTGATGACGACAGGACGTAGGTGAAGACGACAGGACGTAGGTGAAGACAACAGGGCGTAGGTGATGATGACAGGACATAGGTGATGACGACGGGACATAGGAGAAGACGACGGGATGTAATTGATGACGTCGGACGTAGGTGATGATGTCGGACGTAAAAGAACATGACGGGACGTAGGAGAAGACGACGAGATGCAAGTGAAGACGACGGGACGTAGGTGAAGGCAACGGGACGTAAGTGAAGACGACGGGACGTAAAAGACAATGGGACGTAGGAGAAGACACCGGGACGTAGGTGAAGACGATGGGACGTAAGTGACGACAAAGGACGTAAGTCGACATTGGACATAAACTGTATTCTTGACATTTATTACAATTTATGACAGACTTGGACAATTTTCATTATTTTCTGACCTTATATGGACCAAAAGATTAATCAAATATTTGACAACATTTTATTAATTATTAATTAATTGACAATTAAAGTATTTGTTATTTGCAGCTCTAGGTGAGATATCTTTTAGTCCCTAGTATACACCAAAATTATTCTCTCCGACTTCAGAAAGCTCCCTCCAAAGCCATAGACTTTAGACACTGAATAATAATAATAACAATATTATAAAACTGCTTTCATAGCTGGAGTGAAAGCCTGTTGTGACGAATGATCTTGTAAAATACTGTAGCTGAGGTGCCCTTTAAGAGTGAAAAGTAAAGACATCACAAAGACAAAAGTTTAAATTGTGTTTGCATCACAACTAGTTTGAATTATAACATTTTGATGACTTCACTCCTCACAGTCAATCAGCTGCTCTGACTCAAACCCCCACATCAAATCCTAACACATCACTGCAGCGTGCTATTGTTTGATTTCATGCTGGCAGGTCATTAAGGAAGATTTCTTCCTCCATTCTTAACCTTAAAAGGCGTGAGCACAACCCGCACCCAGGAAACAGGAATATTTACAGTACACACTGCTTTATAAAGCAGGATCCATGCTGACGTACTGAGGGGCAGTGTTTCCTTTAAAGTCAACTTACTGAAGCAGCCAGGACATAATCTATCTCTAGCTTCATCTATTTCAGCACGAGCGATCAACTAGCTCCTTTTAAACCTGTTACTGCTTTTACTCCCCTTAACTGTAGCATTTCATATACGGCACTATTTCAGTTGGCAAAGCCTTTGAACATCCATTTCCTTTGTTGACGACACAGTCACTGTAGGTACTTAACTCACTCCATCAACTCCGATCATAAACTCATGTGCTTACAGCGCTGTTGTCTTTACCATAATCTGTCGCAATAGTTCAAAGACAAGACTAATTCCACTGGGTGAAAAAAAAAATGTCTAGAGTCTAGATATCTGATTAAAATAGCCCGGGTTATGGCTGTAAAAAAGTACATGACAGTGTCCAGCAGTAAATACCAAAGAAGGATTCAGAGTGGGGGAGCAGACTGTGAGTAAACACAGCAGTCTTGAGCAATAGCGGTATTTAATCCACGGGAGCAAAGCCCAAAGCTGGAAGGCCCAGAGACAGATTGTCAGTGACATTGATGGGGCATGGGAACGGCGGTGACATGCTCATAATGACTGGATGTTGATGCTGTTGCTATGGTGGAAAACGAGGCGGCATTTAAGGAGCTGTCTAGTTCCTGTTGACCCTAAATCCTGTCTCACAAGTGGCTCACTCATCCTTGACATGAGGAGTGACAGCTGATGGAACGGCTGACTGAGAGCCGGAGACACGAATAAGATGCAATTTCACAGTCAGATAACATTCAACACTCTAATTCAAAACAGTAAAACAGGCTTCAGGTTGAGGCCTGATCCTGTTGATCAAAGAGCCCAGACTGAAACGTTAACACGAGGCAGATTCATTACATAATGCTAACAGCTACGACTCCTAAGCGTCTAATGAAGCATGCAAAACTGAAGTTTTCATTCGGTCGCTGTGGAGGTTAGAAAAACACTCGTGAAGGAGAACAGGCAGGAGATGGAGAAATGGGGGCGGGGTGGATATGGTCAGTAAGATATACGGCGTCAGGAGATGTAGATCGCTGAGGGCTGATTGCTAATCTGCCTCTCGTGTTTTGAAGGCTTCCAGATGTTGCACAGAGGCAGGGGGAATCCTCTGGGAAATCTGTCGAAATTCAACTCTCTACTGCTTTGAAGCTGATAAAAAGATACTACGTCATGGTAGTTTCTGTCTGCGTGTATGTGTCTGTAAGCCTCACCTGTCCAGGTCGTCCTTCTTCATGTCGTAGTTCTTGAGCACCCGGAGCACCTGGACGTCCTGGCTGATGAAGCAGGGGGGCAGCAGGCCGTGGATCCCCAGCTGGAGACGCTCCTCCAAGGAGAAAGCCAAGCCCTGTGAACACACACACAAACCACATCCATTATCCTCCACCATCCTGACATATACAGCGACATCCATTATCCTCCACCATCCTGACATATACAGCGACATCCATTATCCTCCACCATCCTGACATATACAGCGACATCCATTGTCCTCCACCATCCTGACACATACAGCGACATCCATTGGGTGTTAAATGCCTTCCTCAATCATAGTTTAGGAGAGGAAAGTCTTATGCACTGAGTGTCGACTGTGTTTTCCCAGCTGATTTTGTGTCTGAGTCAGCCTGAGTCACTAACCTTTAGGTATCTGACTCATCATGACTGACCGGTTGATATAAAACACATGAATGTGGGGTCGTTTACGTAATCACATTTGGCAGGTTGTGCTGACTTGGGATCAGTCGTTGCAACTGATCTTCTTTGATATTGCAAAAGATAAGAGATTCTAAGCAAGATCAATTACACAAGTTTTGGTATCTACTTCCATAGTGATGGATGAAAAACTCTTCTAGTTGTTATTTAATGCTTCCAACACTTGTTATGTCCTCAGTGTGGTCATGCTGTGTCCTGAGGTTTCTTGTGTTATGTTAGCTCACTGAGACAAATTACTATCAATTATATTGACATGGTAATTAAAGGAATATTTCAACATTTTGGGAAATATGAGCATTTGTTTTCTTGCCGAGAGTTAGATGAGATGATCGACACTACTCCACTCAATATGAAGCTACTGCCAGGAGACATTTAGATAAAGTTAGCGTAAAGACATACAACAGCTACCGTGACTTTGTCCAAAAGGTAATAAAATCCACCTACCAGCACCTCTTAAACTTAAAAAAATTAACACGTTATATCTCATTTGTTTAATCTGCAAAAAAAGTTGTAGTGTGAGACCATTTCTTGGGCTGTGACTTCCTGGAGCCATGTCATCACCATGAAGGTGTCAAGGAGGGTGGAAAGAGGAGATGCCACGTGTCATCATATCTTTTGGAAAATCTGGTCTGCACTCGCCGAAATTGAGTCAAATCGTAACGCAAAAAACGCAGCTCCAGTTACACCACGCGTGTGTCACACCCCCAAGACCCGTGTCCCGGCCTCTTTCAATAGGCCTTGGAGGTTGCTAGGCAATCAGCAGAGACTCTGGGATTCCAAGATGGAATTCATTCTATTCATTTAAATGAAAATTGCTCACTTCCCACATTAGCCCTAGAAAGTTTGGTCCCTTTCATGATTTAGAAATCAATTTTCGAGGCTCTTGGAAAATTTTACAAATACAAAGACCTCATCGATTAAAAATTCTTATTTGACTTTGACTTGAGAAGAGAGCTGAGTCGGTCAATCTTCGTTCCTACTCTCACCTCTGGTCATGAAGGCTGGGTTATGACCGAAAGAACTAGATCGCAGCTACAAGCGGACGAAATGGGTTTCCCCAGGAGGATGGCTGGCGTCTCCCTTAGAGATAGGGTGAGAAGCTCAGTCATCCGTGAGGGACAAGGTGGAGAGATTATATCTCCACACTGGCCTGGGAACGCCTCAGGATTCCCGAGTCAGAGCTGGTTAATGTGGCCCGGGAAAGGGAAGTTTGGGGTGCCCTGCTGGAGCTTTTGCCCTCATGACCCGACCCTGGATATAAGCAGTTAAAGATGAAGATGTAGAAGAAGACCTTATTTGCAGTTCAAGGTATCCTGGCAAAAGTTTTCCAGACCCCCCGCAAGGTATTACAGTGGCAGTATTCCAGTTAGCCACAGGAACAAATTGGTGGTATCCAATGACAGTATCATTAGAGGTGCTGTTAGGCAGAATATTTTAACATCAGACAGAGCCAGGTTAGCTGTTTCACCCCTTTTCCAATCTTTATGGTAAGCTAACCATCTTCTATTTAATGGACAGTGGTATCGAGCTTCTCATCTAACCATCGTCAAGAAAGTGAATAAGCGTATATCCTGAAATATTGAACTATTGCTTTAAGTATTGTATCTTGAATATGTGCAGTCCAGACGTCCAGAAGTGTATTCATGGTGGATATCTGTGTACTTTGCACCGAGAAGTAGATTGTTTCAACAGTGATAAAATACAATTTTAAAAAATAATTTAAATTTGGTAAAAAGATATTTAAATTCCTGTGTGTAAAGCACTCCTAATCATGGTCAATCTTGTTGCCCTCTTGGTATTTACCCCTCTCTGGAAACTCTGTTTGAACTTTGAACAATGGCATATTTAGGAAAATATTCACCGATCGTTTCTGTTCAAACATTCCTGAGTGATGAGAGAGGTGGCGTGTCAAACTTGTCCTCTGTTTGGCCGGGTGTTTGCTCTCGGAGGGGCTCCCTCTCTGAACCGGTCTGAGTTCAGAGAGGCTGCCGCCGGCTCACATTCTAGTGCGATGTCCACTTTCACCAGTGCACATCCTCAAAAACACACACACAACAAGGTCGACACTAATAACCCGCTTCACTTTGACCTTTACTTTGGCTTTCATCTTACTCACCCCCCTGACCTCTGAGCGGGAATATTGAAAAACATGCACACGTTTAGTGTCAGGGCGGTAACCCTGAAGAGTCTGACCTCTGACCTGTGAGGTTCTTACACAAAGGAGACAATGATCTCACTCAGGAGAGGTGTCGTTTGTTGATAGGACATCAGAAAGTGGTGACAGTGTGAGGTTGAGGTACTTCAGCTACAGATATAAAAAGATAGAGGTTTGTCCCCAATCCACCCATAACAAGCACCGAGTCCAAATTTAAAATGGGAACAGCATTCTCTACTATTCTCTGCAAGTGAGGCATGATATGGTAGGCATTTCCATTTTCGCTCGGTCCAGAAAGACCAGCGACCCGGTGAAACCTCAGCCTCAACATGCCAGCTACTGTTGCTGACTGGTGAGACAGAAGCAAAGCTGCGCTGAAAAGCCTCTCTCATTTGGATCCCATCCCACGGATGCTTAGCCCGGCCCGCCACAATTTACAGCGTTTCCAAGCCACCGGCACTTTCTGTGTATCTGGTTGTGTTAAAACAGTTCTGGGGTCATAAAGAAATGTGCTTGATCACACGAGACGTGCTGTTAGAGGGAAGTAGAAAAGCATACGACACAGAGTGAGGCATTTTGGGATAAAATTTGGCAGTCTTGACGTCAGCGCTGACCACCGACACGCTTCCAAATCTTATTAGTCTTACATTTTGTTAAACAAAAAAGCAGACTACTTTCTAAATGTTGGTTTTAGATTTAATCTCAGTACTTCTTGAGGGTAATGAGGCTAAAAAAGGAGGGAATAAGGGGAAAGAAACACACGGTATTTCCTTTTTGGCAGATCATCTAAAGAGTTTTATGTTCACTTACCGTCTACAAGCTATCAGGAATTAATGTACATCATTACATAAGTTAACACAGATAACATAAACATCAATTTACATACATTTTAGTACAAAATTTTCTGCATGACTAAAAAAAAGGGCATCGGTTATTTCAGGCATAAAAGTACAAGTGCCGATCCGTCTGCCGTTCGCTGAGACTCGGTGCAGTCTGTACTTAACGGACCTCAAATAGGCAGAAGCAGCTCGGAATTATAACCTTCCCCAATTATCAAAAAAGATTTTTTTTTTATTTTTCAGAGAGCCAGCTGCTCACATCAGACGCCGTGTGTGTTTGGAACAGCAGCTGGTTCCAGGATGCACCGCTGGTCTGCTTGGTCTGCTGTTCTGCCTCAGCTGACCATGATGGGACACATTGGGAGAAAGGAGTCTTAAAATACAAGATGCAAACTGAGCTTAATACGAGGTTATAAAACGAGATTCATTCCTCACACAGACTCATGCTGCTCTTTCATTAGCTGACAAACACGCCTCTTGTTGTACTATTTCTGAGAGAGAATTTGCTGATCCTGACACAACTCACACTTTGCCACTGAAATGTCAACTTGCAACTTGCAATTTTTAGCTTGTAGCGGGCTCAGTTTTAAAGCTAGAGTGAAGATAAAAACCTAAGGAATCCATCGGTACCAACCATGTCATACTAGCTTGTCGTGAAAGAGGTTAAACAACGCTCCAAACTTGCGCTAAATTTTGACGAGGAAAGACTGTCATGACCATTTTCAAAGGGGTCCCTTGACCTCTGACCCAAAGATATGTGAATGAAAATGCGTTCTATGGGTACACACGAGTCTCCCCTTTACAGACATGCCCACTTTATGATAATCACATGCAGTTTGGGGCAAGTCATAGTCAAGTCAGCACACTGACACACTGACAGCTGTTGTTGCCTGTTGGGCTGCAGTTTGCCATGTTATGATCTGAGCATATTGTTTAATGCTAAATGCAGTACCTGTGAGGGTTTCTGGACAATATCTGTCATTGTTTTGTGTTGTTAATTGATTTCCAATAATAAATATATACATACATTTGTATAAAGCAGCATATTTGCTCACTCCCATGTTGATAAGAGGATTAAATACTTGACAAATCTCCCTTTAAAGGTACATTTTGAACAGATGTACAAATAATATGGGATTGATCGCGATTAACTATGGACAATCATGCGATTATTTGCGATTAAATATTTTAATCGATCGACAGCCCTAATTATCAGCAAAATGTATTTAAAGTAAAAGTAAAAGTATTCCTTGTGAGTGTAATATTATTATATATTATATCATTGGATGGTTTAAGTACAAAAGTTCACTCTGAAATATGGTGGATGTGATGGAAGTACAAGTATGTCAAAGCAATACTTAAATACAGTGTTTATCTACTTAGTTTCTTTACACCACTCTCACGAAAGATGAACTACTTACAGACTTAGGACTTACACGGAGCTCTATAACAGGCCTTTCTCACAGCAGACATGTTGGCTCGTCACAGTAGAAAAAGCACAGGTGTTACTAATAACACTAATGATGGCTGCTGTTGTATTCAAGTGTTCCAGTGAGAGTGACAGTGAGCCAGCGTGCACGATACTAGGAAACCTGAAATCAAAGCAGCTAAATGGAATTCAGCCATCAATCATTTTATTCTTTACACCTGTGCTTTTAGTACCATGTGAAGTACCGTGTTAAAATTCATTTTCACTCTTCCTTCAAGAGATATTGCCTTATTGACGTCACTTTCGCACACTGTAATGTCTTGAGAATTGCTGTCTGTCTTTTACTCTCTTTGGCTCCCATGCAACAGCTTTCCTCTCCCAATTCTGTAACGTCCCTATGTTTTTTATGTTCAGTTAATTAAGTCATACCTCATAAAGACGAAGGGAGCTGAGGAGGCTTTTTTTCCCAGTATGGTCAGTTTTGAAGGCGTGTGTTAAGATTCTGGTTTATTTGTATTAAAAATTAAAAATAAAAACATTTGAAAACCAACAAATCTCATATCAAAGAACCCAGCAGGTGCTGTGCCATGCAGCTGTTGTCAGAAACGGTCTGTTTCAGTCGATCCTTTTTGTCAGATGCTCTAAAGAAGAAAACATATAAAATAGACTCATTGTATATCACAGCCAACAACATGGATGAAAAGACCCATGAAAGAGCTCTATGCATCATTAAGAATAATTACCCTCACAACTCTACGACGCCTCAAAGGCTGCCAGTGTCACATGTGAAACAGATACATCTATGGAGCCGGGCCCAAAATGACCAATTAACATCCCTCCACAAAGGAAGCGGGCAGCTTGGCCGTCCAGAGGGGGAAACCCTGGCCTGTAGGGTGACTTTATGATTGAAGATACGGCTGGTTGGGTCAGGGCCGGGCACTGGTGACGGAGGGAGAAAAGAGCAGGGGGGCGAGGGGGTTGCATGGCATGAAAGATTAGGGGGGCACGGTTCGTAGAATTTGGCCGGGAAAAAGCGTGGGAACCGTTGACGCCAGTTTTGACATCTCTTTGACTTTTGACTTGAATGTTGGCTTTGAAACGCCTTTGTCCTCGGCATGTAAATAGAGCTGCCACTCTTCAAACCCAAGGTCCTCTCTGTTGGACTCTTTCAGTCAACGTGTCCGTCAGCCGGGCCTTCTTAGGCATCAAGGAAGGACATTGTCTCAACATAGGCCAGGGTAAATACACCGCAAGAATGGTGATCCAAGATGGGTGAGCTTTCATCTGACTGTTGAAATGTTACAACAGCTTCACACCAAGAATATTTGAAGAAGTGCAGTTAAACTCTGGTGTGACTTTAGTTTGGCAGAAAATGACCCCTAAATTCAATCCAGCAGTTCTGCTGGATTTATTATGATTTTTGTTAACTTTTTTAACACTAGACTGAGAAAAAGTTGAATCTTACACTTCTAGGGACTTTTACTTAGGAACATTTTTGAATTTCAGCACGTATGTAATCAGAGATGTCTTGAAGTCAAATATATCAGTCATTGTCAGGAATTATTTTTCCAGCGACCCAAAAATCACAGAATAAAGACAATTCCCTCACAAATTAGTGGTATTATCTTTTTAATGTATAAGGGGCATGTAATGTTTTATACTTCTGGTGAATATAATCCAATCAATTGTATTTCCATATATGTATTTTGTATATAAAGTTCCCTTTGTTAACACCTTATTTTGAAAAATGGATGTAGTCCCACATGTTAACTTCCTCTAACTTCTCCAAGGCGGTCTCTAGCTCTCCCGTCAGCTCCGTTCTCTCTATACATCCATAGTCAGCTCCATCGGGGCCGTTTGAATGCATTTAACATAAATGCCAGTATATGGGTGCTCTACAGTTGTAGCGTCGACCCATTTGACCACGGAGATGAGAGCGACGGCCGGTTTGACCGCACGTTACCGCAATACGATAACGTTTCCTGTCCATGACAGAGTTAACATGCAGCTTTAGCCGTGATGTCTAGCTCTGCTTTCCTGCAATGTGTGAAACACAAAGTGTTTCCATACTTTACTGTACTTTCTCGTTGCGGCCAACTGCGGTTTGTTTTGGTTGACAGGTACGGAACGGATATGACGTCACATTACTCAGACTACAACAATAAAAGCGGTAACTTCCTTCTACCTCCACATAGACTCAGATGAAGCAATTATATTGAATCCGGCATTAAAAAATCTATTTCAAAATCGTAAAAAAAAAAAATCATGATACATAGGTGAATTGATTTTTTTCCCACCCCTAACTTATATGTGTGCATACTTCTGACTCCTTGTTCATTCTGTTATCGGTCTCTAGTCGGCTTGTAATTTAGATGTGTGAACCTAAACAATTCAGAGCTTTATCAATCATAAATAGAAGAAATGTCAACATTTTCCTTTACTGTATTTTTTGGTTTACATTCTCCAAAACCAAAGCACGGTGACAAACATACACACCCACACATCCAAACCCCAGAGCTAACAAAAACGTGTACACACAAAGCATCCCTATGTTTGTTTGTCTGAATACAGGTTTGTGATGTTTGACTGCTATAATGTCAGCTCTCTCTCCCCTGAGGAGCCCGAAACTGGGCCGGGCAGGATAAACCCTAGAGAGCTTCCACATGTCCCCGACCACATCTGAAGTGCCCGCACCCTGTGCCAACACATGTGACGCCCGCAGCTCCATGTTCCAGAAGCCGTGGTAACAACCCAAACCTGTAATCTCCCCACTGGCCAGCGCCACCCCTTTCACCTCGGACTGCTGCCATGCCCACCCCGAAACCTTCGGCGGAGAGGAAACAGCTAATTAGCTCACCAGATGCCCAAACAAGAAAAGATGAAAGTACAAGTTCTTTGAAACTGATAAAATGCATTTTTGTGCTTCCCAGGGAGTTCAAAGGGCGTGTTTGCTGTGACTTTCCAGCGTAAAGGTTTAGAAATTTAAACATTCTGCTACCTCAACCTTTTCATTTCCATCAGCCACAACCACACAGAGCTCAGTCTAACGGCTGTGCCACTCCTTTCATTACAGTAGGAGCGTTCCTCGATCTGGACAGACTTAAATTCCTAAATGTCACTGCCTGGTTTAGAACAAGCTCCAACATTAACACTGTTCTGAAACGTTTCTCACACACACACTTTTATTTTCTTTGAAATGTTTTCTCATATTTCACTTTCTGTGTGAAAAGCATTCAGGGAATCTGATGCAACTTCCTCCACTGTGGCATTGACAAATTACAAATGTGAGTGCAGCAAATGTTTGATCTTTCACTGACAAAATGATATTGACAGGTCCTGCAGTCTAAAGGAGACAGTCAGAGGATGTCATACTGCAATAGGTAATGCAAAGGTTGCCTTGTCCACACGAGCAGTCGGCGCTAACAGTGAGCAGATGAGTACATTTTACATCACACTATATTACCATAAAGAAGACCTGCTAATTCATTTACAACATCACTTACAATGGCCTGATGCCACCAGCGACACACTGTAAGAGCTAGGGATGCACCGATACCGTTACCGGATCAGATATCGGGCAGATACTGACTCAATTAGCTGGATCGGATATCGTGACAATGGGGCCGATCTATTCAATTCAATTTTATGTTTATATACTATATACATTATATTATACACTGGAATTTGAATTCCTGTTTAGGTTTTGACCAATTTGTTGCTGCATTAAAAAGGTTTACACTTGTATTGTAATTCCTGTTCATTTTGAAGATTTTTTTACCAAGGTTTTTGTGTACAATTTATTATTTTAATAATAAATAACAATTCAGTAAATGTATATCTATATATTTATTGGCCACATTTTGTTTTACAAAGTACGGAAAGCAATGTTTAAGTCAGGCCCAACATTGCCCAACACATAATAGAATGATCCCAGTCACTTCCACACAGTGAGACATACAGCTTATTAATTAAACACTGGTATTGGATCGGTACTCGGTATCGGCCGATACCCAAAGCCCAGGTATCGCTATCAGTATTGGGACTGAAAAAGTTGGATCGGTGCATCCCTAGTGAGAGCAGTACTTTGGTTACAGTACAGCTTTGTCTCACGGTACATATCGTCATATCGTCCAACACTATTTACCACGCAATTCTGAGAATTTTTGTAGTATCTTAAGGAAAATGTAAGATCATATGACATATGGCAAAGCACAGAACATTCCTTAAAAATTGTTTTTAGAAGAAAATGAAATCATGTCTTCCTTTAGCGGTGACTCTATGAGACTAAATAACTGGTTTAGAAGGACAATTTTGTCAATGTGCTGACAAAGAAGAACTAAAACCAAAACTTTAAACCCTAAAAAACCCTTTTCCACTTTCGGGGAAAAGTGATGTAATTCCACACAAAGCCACGATTGATTCAGCTTGTGAGATTCCCAGATAAGACCGGAGGAGGGGACCCCCTTCCAACACACAAATCCCACTTCCAAAAAAAAATGCCTCACTACGTCTCCTTTTCTTTTCTCTGAGCTGTAGCATCAATGGAAATGCCCTCTGCTCCAGGAGAAACAGCCCCTATTGAGAGAGACCTGAGCCCGACACGATAGGGAGGCCTTTTCCTATTGAGCCTCTCTCGACCGCAGACGCAGATCAGACACGGAGACAAAAGCCCACAGGCCTTCAACAGGGAGAGGGCTCAAATGTTTGGCACTGAGATACGGCCTGGCAGAGATGTGTGTGTGGCCACAGAGCACTTCTCTATTCAACGCTGTGTGTGAGAGAGGGAGGGCTTTCTTTTCATAGCAGACAGAGCTGAAGCACTACAAGAGACGGCCTTCTTGTATGACTCGTTTATCAGTAAAAACCACTTGCTGAAAGTGATGTATAGTGATAGCCATCTTAACCCCGCTTCCCCTCATTTATCTGTCTTGTATTCATGTTGCATTAGTGCCACTGCGGCTTCTTTTTTTTTTTTTTTTATGAGTTTCTGAATGTAGAACTTAATGATTCAGGTCAAGTCGACTATATTTACGAGGCATCTAGATACAAAATGTTCCAGTGTTTCACAAGGTTAAAACAGAACAAAGACAAAGCGAATGGGCGAGCCCGTTACAGTAAAAGCAGGTGAACCACATCAGTCACACTGGAAAGTAATAAAGAGTTTTAAAAGGTGTTAACGCATGTCTTTGATCAACATATTAAATGCAGGAAATTAACATTTGGGTGCCAAGTCAAGCCCAAGTAAAGTAGAATAAAGTCAAATTAAATAATTACTTGTGAAGTTAGCAGTGAAGCTCTTTGTTTCAGGTGAAGCAGGGCACCGTCACTATAGAACACGGCGGGAAGTCTTTACATCCAAATGTAATGATCTGAGGTATCAACGGTTTGTCTGCCTTCTGGTCTACGCAGCCAAGCACACCCTTTCCCACATGTTCGAGCAAAGTGACTGGCTTCTGCTGAAAGTATATCTGTTGTCAGGAAAAGAAAGAGTTGATTCAGTGCACACATTTTTAATCTTCAGGCTTTGGGAGGATATCAAGTATTTCTTTTCTATTATTTGAGTCCATACCTCATCATCGCAGTCGGTGTTACTGGTGTTACATGGTGTTATATGCATACGCTGTGTTATGAATACAAAGTCAGACGACGGACGCTACAAACTGAAACTGAAAGTGTCTGCTCTGTATGGAGTCTCAGCACAAAGTAACAGGAGTCAATTTACACACACTGGATGAGAGAGAGTTGACAGACAAAACGATGGCGGAGGATTTGGTGTCAAAGCGAAAAGCAAAAGCGTCTATTTGGCATTATTTCAGAGATAAACCCAAGGCTATAAGGGAACCATAATGGCCGGTTGGAAACCTGCGGTCCCGCAGCAAAAGCTCGTCCGGAGAGGCCAGACACACAGCCAACCAACGCTAAAAATCAAAGTAAGCGCTCTACATATATTGAGCATCATCTTTATGGATCATAGAAGATTAAGAAGATCACGGAAAAGCAAAGATCAAAATCGTGGTGTGGGTGTTTTAAGGACACAAATGTTTGAGAAACATCCAAAGACTCTAGACCACGGAATGATTCATGAACAAGCACATTTTTAAGGAAGGTCATATTACTGACATGAAGTCACATGCAGGTTGAACAAACCAAGAAAAGCATTCATTTACTTCTCTTGTTGGCTTCATATATCTCTGACTTATATTAGCATGTACTATGGTGTTTATAATGGGTAGATTTACCCCATGTAAGCTGGTCAAAGTGTGATGGTACTATATATTCTATAATGTCACCACTTGGAGGGTAGAGAGTGGAAAACCTTTGTGCTGGCAGTAAAAAGTAGAACCTCTTCTGCGGTTGCCAATGTAAAAGTTGATTTTGAAATGAAACCGTGGGGGGGCTAACATTTGCGTAACATTCAACAGGACTGTGAGAAAGTCATCTCTAGCGGTTGAATTCGCCCACACTTGTTGTTGTTACACCATAGACCAGTGGATCTGGATTCACTTCTGCTGGTGATGTCAGAGCTCCTCAGACCAGCGACCTCTCTGCAGCTGACCAAACAGGCAACGGAGGACGGCTGAGGTTGTTCCGATAAACACCGCCATCTACTCTACCCCGCTATTATTACCGCCACGTGTTCTCCCCACACAGCTCCACCAACTGCAGCATACAGTGCAGTTAATCAACTGGTGCAATCAGCTGAAAAGAATGTTTTCTATGCAAGAAAAGGAAACTAACAGAAGGGTGGAGATTTGGACATGTCCTGAAAGTAAAGAGGTTTTGTGCCTCGAGGGTTCAGACATGCACACGTCTTTATTCTTAACAATATGTGCCCCAGACATGCAGAGTAAGCCCTTTTGGAAACCAAACCTTATGCAGGAGATCGGTAAATATTGAGAGTCAGCAGAAACTGAATTAAAAGCTTGCTATCACAGGAAGCCGTCTGATGAGTTTGTGACCCGCGGTGGGGGAGTTTCTGGCCAACAGCTGGAGGAAAGACTGAGTCATACGCCTCGCCATCTCCCTCCACGCTCCACTGTTTATAAACACACACGTCCAAGTATACACACAATGCAAAACTTGTGATATTAATGCAGATTTAAGGCCAAGTCTTCATAAATACACACCGCCTCGTACATACAGTGTACACACAGGTAGGTACACTCTCCGATGCTTCATAAACACACACATAAAGCCTCCCTAAACCCTGCTTCAGGACACGAACTGAGAGTTAATCCTGCCGCAGGAGCAGACCCACACTCCACGACGTCCTCATTGTCCAGCAGCACACCGCGCTGTCCTCTTGTTTTATCAAAATCGGCATGTGTGTCTAGACGCTGTAAAAACAGCTGGTGGGGGTAAGAGAGTGGATAGCCCAGTGGAATGACAGATTTATCCCATAGTTATCATAGCTGGGATTAGAGGAGAGAATCCAAAGATGAGAGAAACGGCAGCGTGACGAATGACAAAAACAGAGAAAAGAGCGGGAAAGAAAGAAAGAAAGAAAGAAAGAAAGAAAGAAAGAAAGAAAGAAAGAAAAAGGCGGGGGCTCTCTTTTATGAGGGTCAAAGACAAACTGATCAGGCAGCCAGCGTCTGGCTGGTGATGGTGACTGGAGGTAAAGGACCACTCAGACCGGGCCAGTATTCACAGCTCTTTGAGGGCTGTGATCAGCCAACCGACCGGGCTCGTTATATAACAGTAAAACCACCAGATAACTCACCACCACCACCACACTGAGCTCAGCCTCCCTCTGGTGCTGCCACGTAGAGAGAGAGAGAGAGAGAAAGATGCAGTGACGTGGTTTGGGCTGTAAACAGAGGAACCATTTAAAGCTGCACTAGGCAAGATTTGGTACGATTAGACTTGTTTTAGTTGTCCAAAATCTGGGACGTACAAAAAGAAGAGCGTCCCGGCAGCGCGTGTCCACCACAGAGTGAGGTCACCAGCAGTGATCTCCCCAAAACACAGGAAGCAATGAAGCAATAAAAGCACTTTATCCACAGAAAGGCACACTCATCAATGATGGTTGAACCTCTTCAGTGTCTACTACTTCACTACAGATTTACATGTGCTTTCATACAGATGTTCAACTCACATTGAACTCATCTGATAGAAATATGAAGCTGTGCACATGTACCCAAAATCATGTCAAGTGTTTCTGTTGTGGGTCATCTCTGTTATCACATATAGCCCAGTGGTCTATATCATGCAAGCTGTGTCATGTACACCGATCAGACATAACATTATGACCACCTGCCTAAATTTGAGTAAGTCCACCTTTTGCCGCCAAAACAGCCCTGACCCGTCGAGGCATGGACTCCACTAGACCTCTGAAGGTATGCTGTGGTATCTGGCACCAAGCCGTCAGTAGCAGATCCTTTAAGTCCTGTAAATTGCAAGGTGGGGCCTCCGTGGATCGGACTTGTTTGTCCAGAACATCCCACAGATGCTTGATCAGACTGATAACTGGAGAATTTGGAGGCCGAGTCAACACCTCAAACTCGTTGCCATTCATATGATGTTTAAGAAAACGTGATTCATCAGACCGGGCCACCTTCTTCCATTGCTCCATGATCCAGTTCTGATGCTCACGTGCACATTGTAGGCGCTTTTGGCGTTGGACACGGGTCAGCATGGGCACCCTGACCGGTCTGCGGCTACGCAGCCCCATACGCAACAAACTGTGTGTTTTGACACCTTTCTATCAGAACCAGCATTAACTTTTTCAGTAATTTGAGCTCCAGTAGCTCTTCAATTGGATCGGACAACACGGGCCAGCCTTCGCTCCCCACGTGCATCAATGAGCCTCGGGTCTGACCCTGTCGCCGGTTCACCGGTTTTCCTTCCTTGGACCACTTTGGTAGGTCCTGACCACTGCAGACCGGCAACATCCCACAAGAGCTGCAGTTCTGGAGATGCTCTGACCCAGTCGTCTAGCCAGCACTATTTGGCCCTCGTCAAAGTTGCTCACATCCTTACGCTTGACCATTTCTTCTGCTTTCAACACAAAGTTCAAAGTTCAAAATGTTCACTTGCTGTCTAATATATCCCACCCACTGGCAGGTGCCATTGTAACAAGATAATCCATATTATTCACTTCACCTGTCAGTGGTCTTAATGTTATGGCTGATCAGTGTATATCCCATGACAACCAATCAAGCCTAGTTAGATATGTATCAGACCAATCAGCAAACTATGGGGAGCATTTTCCAAATTCCTAAACCTCATTTACATCTAGATTTTGGTGCTGTGGTCAATGAAACATTATTCTATTTTGAGTCTCAAATTCCTCAGAACATTTGACATTTGATTAGAAACACTGATACCATGTTGAGGTCTGATTAAAGAACTTGTTCAGTGACCTTTAAATAGGTCTGGTGTTGTTCCCACTGACCGTTGTTTCCATCAGTTGGAGAAACAGTTAATGGACTGATATGTAATATATTTACTGTAATAAATCATAAATGATATGTCATCAGAGATTAAGGAAACATGCTAAATGGAAATACCGGCCTCTCAGACATAACGTCTCAACAGAGATAACGTTAACGTTAGAATCTACCCGACCTGAAAGTCTGGGCACATCTCTCTGTGGTCTGTGTTCAGCTGGGTTATCAAGGCAGCGAGTATTTACATCTGGGCCCCCAAAAGGGGGCGTGGCCTTCGGGATGCCGGTCTGGTCTACACTTGTACTATGAATGCAATGTATCTGGCTCTTTTCTGGCCGGTGATCAATAAATTTAAGAATTTCTTGCATGAAAATGTTGAAGTTTATAGGAGCTAAATATGTAATTAGGAGCTTCAATCCAAAATATTGGTGTTGGCCTTTGAAACCTCCTTCTGGTCAAACTATTGAGGAGATGGAAAAAGAGAAAGAAAACAGGTGTTACACCTCTATAGTGGGACCTTTAATGGTTTCCGGGCGGTGCACAGCGGAGGCCCTCGCCAAACCTAGCTTAGTGACGTAGAGTATGATGTGTTCTTGTGAGTTCTCGAACACTTTTATATTAGAGTAAGTGGGTAAGTATGTGTTGGAGGAGTGATAAAAGGGAAGAAAGAGGGCGTGAAGGGCAAAATGAATGCATTCATTCAGACCAGTATGTGTGTTTTCATGCTCTCTCTCTGCATTTCATCTGCAAAATATACAGCAGCCATGAATCTGAACGGAGGCGAGCACCGGACTGGTTCTTGTTTAAACACAGATATTGACCCTCATGCTCAAACTGTTGACCCGTCTCCTTTAACTCTACAGAACCCCCAGAGAGTTTTGTCCTCCTCACTTACAAATCATCTCCACCCATCTCCTCCGTCTTTTCTAGGAACCACCTAGAAAGACAGAAAGGGAGGAGAGAGTGTGTGGGCGTGCACGCCTGAGAGCACGGCTGCCGTCAATCATGTTGCACTGGATGATGGGATATCTCTCATACAATGGGGGGTCTCAGGATCAGTGTCGGTGTCAATCATTCAAATGATACACCCAGATGGAGTCAGACCTTCTTGGGTTTCAAAAAGTAGGTTTGGTGGTAAACTTAAACCCCATCTTTTTTTAAGGAGCTACATATTGGAACGCACGCTCCACAGGAATGCATTTCCTGATTTTGAGGAAGCAAGTCTAACGGCATCACTGCACTCATTGTTCCAAATGGCCATAGCAGTCATCCTACACTATATAAATTCTATAGGCATCAGCAATCAAGTGGAAACAGTAGCAACATAAGACGGCCATCTATTCTGAAACAGTCGTCCTTCTGCGGGTACAGAGCAGCTCAGATATGGCCTCACAGAAATGCGACCAAACCACATACTCATAGTAATGAGACTTTGAATATATGGTGCATTCACAAAACAGCTCTATGTGAGGACTTTTCATCATGACATACAAACCATTTCATTCTCAAAGATGTTATTATAATTAAAGTATAAGATCGGCATACAGTATTTTATATTTTGACTACATTTTTAATCTATAAATTGTCAACAAATCCTATGAAAAGCATTAGTCCATCTCCAATTACTATCTGAGATGGACACTATTGTCCCACAATGCAATGCACAATGATGATAATGGAGATGGTGATGGTGGGAACAACGAAACAATACCGTACGTTAATAAATAAATAAAATAAAGTAATAGATCAAGGGAAATATTTTGGTTTCTACTGTATCTTCTCCAGTTCCAACTACAATATTATCTTGTATTACTACTAACAGTACATATAGTATAGTATATAGTACGTAGTTTTCAATTGAGCATCTTCTTCTCAAAGACACAGAAATACCAGAAATTTGTGTCACCTGAGAGAGAGAGGCGAGTTTTGAGGTGCAGTGTGTAGGATCTGGCAACATCTAGCAGTGAGGTTGCAGATTGCAACCAACTGAAACTTCTCCTGCGTGCCGAGCTTGTCGGAGAACTACGGTGGCCGACGTGAAAACAGGAATGAGCCTATCTAGAGCCAGTGTTTGGTTTGTCTGTTCTGGGCTACTGTAGAAACATGGCAGCCGACTAAAGAAAACATACTTATTCATATTTTATTCAATTTCTGGCGTGTGTGAGACGGTGAGACCATAGCGTGAGGCGACACGGAGAGGCGACTGTTGGTTCTAAACAACAATGGCGGCTCCTGAAGAGGTTAGATGCTGCAGCAGCATCAGTTTTATCAGAACTGGAGAGTATTTCTTCATTGAAAGGAGAGCAAAGAAGAGCGTTGTTTAAGTTAGTTTCACTTTCATTAGCTTGATTGACAGATGGTTCATCCAATCACCTACCAAGTATTTATTTTTTTTTTTAAAGTACCTACCCTTTTCAAAATAGTTTCCAATGACGGCTTCTGATGGTTCTGTGACACAAACCATCTGACCGGTCAGGTTAAGGGTGTAGTGCCCCTGGAGTGAGTAGAGGTTAAGTAATTTCCTGAGGTTACTTTAGCGGAACGGTAACCTGAGTCCTTCAGCTGCGACCTGACCTCACTAACCAATCTGCTGTCAATGTGCTCATCACCGTTTTCATCAAAGAGTTTGAAATCTAAACGCACCGCCTCCCCATCCAGCAGTGCTGATTTCTCTGACCCACTCCCCTACAAATGAACGTCCTCTGCTTACAGTAGATCTGCTTATGCTTAAAACGGGGACAAGCATGACAAATAGAAACATCTCTGTGGCTTTGCTTTGGAAACAGCTCAATCAGGGATTCCTCTGAAACGAGAGCCAGGGAAGCACATCAGAATATTCAGTGGAGCAGGCTGACACACGGTTAGCACATGTTCACTGGAAGAAGTCAAAAAAACAAATGTAAGCACATGGCTACTGAAACACTTTCAGATTTCAGAGAATGTCAGTGTGTCAAAAGAGTCTGAAATGGGTCAAACATTAAATGCTTTAATATTTTTCGGTCAAAGCAAATCTCAACATTCAGAAGATGACAAGGGAAGAGTGCTTTCACGAGCCATAGTCCGTTTGGCTAATCCGAATTAGAAATTGAAATTTATGCTTTTGGTTTGTTGACTGGTTTGGTTTCACAGTGCACAAATTTAAGCGGACCAAATAAGTAATTAAAATTGCTGAGGGGCATGAACAAAGGACGAATCCCTGCATAGAAGCTGCCACTTCCATGCAAGGAATCGACTTTATATTGCTATCAAAGTGTTCTCACTTTGACTCGGCACTGATCTACAGTGCGCACAAATCCTTTCTCCTCCTGTTTATCTTGTGTGACGTTATAAATGTCACTATTTTTTGTGGACTTTATCTAGCTTATTCTGTATGTTCTCTTCAGCCCAGATGTCAAGCAAGCATTGGACTTCTGCAGAAGTTCAAGTCAGTCCTCTCCCACTCATATTAACCTGACATTTACCTGTGGCCATCTCAACAAATACCCGCACAGGCAGCCTGCATTTTGGTTCGCTTGGAAACAGTCCGAGACAACCTCTCGCAAGCAGTCTCAGTCCGGTTGCTTTGGTGCATCAGAGTACGATTACTGCGTTCACAACTGCCCAAATAAACCGCACCAGAGTTCGATTAAAACAGACTAAATGTTGGCTTGTGAAAGCGTTCTTAGTTAGAAAGTCTGAAGCAGCAAATTGACAATGAAGGTCAGTGATGTCTGTGCTCATTTCCCAATGTGCTGACGCACACCCAACAGTGAAAGCAAACAAAAAGGCCTTTTAATGACCCTTTCCTCCTGGACACACTCTTTAATTTTAGAGCTTCACACATGCCAGAGAATCATACGCTAGCTGGCCTCTGCCCTCTGACGCATAAGACTGCTTTTCTGTTCGACACATGACAGGTGCAACAGTGTTTCCCTTAAAAAAAACCTCTCCTCTGACACCTCAGCCTTTATCAATTTATCATAAAGACAATGCAACGCCTGACCTAAAACTACATGGTAACAAGCTCAGTGCAGAGGTCCGACCGTTTTATAAAAGCCAACTCGAGGGCCTTTAAGTGTTTTCTGTCATTGAAAAGTAAGAGTGAAGGTTTTCTTAAACAATCCTAATTGTACACACAGAGTGAATGGGAGCTTTATTTATGGGCTCTGCTTGCAGGTGTAGCACTGAAGAATGGAAAACCCTGCACAGCCTGGTGCACATTAGTTTGTATGCTCGTATGCATGACTGCATGTGCACGTATTTGTGTATGTCAGAGACAGTGAAAGAGTGTTTGTCCATTTTGCCGTACCGAAGGGAACCTTGAGACTGTCCAGAGCCCCCTCGAGGTCGGTCTACTGTTAAAAGGGAACTTCCCTCCTTGGTGGAAATTCCATTACAAACGGCCTCAATGAATCTCCTGTAACGACTTCGTGGTAACAAAAACGTTTGCTCAAGTGCAGTAAAGACCACCACATAAAAGGGGAGAGAGATGACATCTTTGTTTCTGACAGTCATTTAACATCTTTAACCTATGTGCAAAAGCTTTTTGTATGGAAATACGAGAAAGATCGGATATGTAGCCTACAGGAAATAATGTAATAACTACTCAAAACCTGACCCTTCAAAAAGAAATGTACAATCAGCCATTAATCTATAAAGTTGTGATGTTATTACATGTGGAAATCATTACACTAGGTTTTTATTGTATTTTTGACCAATCAATTTTTGCAATACTGTAATATTGCTTGTATTGGGCCAGTAAAATGAACGGGATCATAAAAGGGCAATAAAATGAGTAACTCAATGAGTGTTACTTCATGGCAATATTGGATTTTTAACCACGCTCACAGTGTGGCTTTAGGGATGGCAACGTTGGTTGGTCCAGACTAAAATATCTCAATGACTGTTGGGTTGGGTTTCCATGACATGTTGTACAAACATTCATGGTTCCTAGAAGATCTATCCAAGTGACTTTAGCCCTGACTTTTCCTCCAGCGCCGTCCAAGTTTTCACTTATCCAGTGAAATATCTAATAGAGGGATTGGCACAAGCTTTTGTACAGACATTCACGGTTATCAGACTGATGAATCATAATGACTTTGGTGATTATCTGACTTTTCCTCCAGCGCCACCGGCAGGTTTACATTTGTGGCTCTGAGTGAATTGTCTCAAAAACTACTGGATGGATTGCCATTGCCATCCCCTTAACTTTTCATCTTGTGCCATAATCAGATCAAAATGTCAGTTTGCCCAATACTTCTGTTTATGATCAAAAACCTGCAAAACAAATGGCCTTCCATCAATGTTCAGCAAGTGTAAAAAAGTTCAGAAAATCCTGAAAAAGCATATGATAATGGGGTTCACCATTTCCTGTCTAGAGGTCTGTTACTAACCGGAGCAGCATTTCCTGCTGGGTAAAGTGTATATGCCTTCCTTTGTGGGGCTCGTTGGTCTGGGGGTATGATTGAGAGGTCGTGGGTTCAAATTCCCAGCGAGCCCTTTTCCACAGCATGTCATAGTCATAGTAGGAAAAGCACTAAAACATTAAAGATGACTCTATTCAAGTGTTCCAGTAAGTCATGACAGTGTGACGGCGAGCCATGCAGCATGCACAATACCAGGACCCTGAAACTGAAGCAGCTAAATGGAATTCAGCCTTTACTAATTTCATACTGTGACAAATGTCTTCCATGAAAAGAACCCTGGTTTCTTATCGGATGTCCTCCACCAGAAAGATGACCAGTCACTGACAGCCAAGTAGCCAAATCAAGCACCTGATAAAGCACATAATGTTATTCTGAGTGGCTTGTTGGTCTAGAGGGTATGATTCTCGCTTTGGTGCAAGAAGTCTGAGGTTCAAATCCTGGACGAACTCAGAGTACAGAACTTTCGGTGTGAACTTTCTTTTCACAGTTGAATTCAGTACTTAGCAAATGTGAAATGGTGGCTTATTTCAATGTGAGTTATATGTCTTTATTTGCACCGTCTTCATGCAAAAGATGGGTTCCATAGAGTCATGGTCAACCATCAGCACTCGGAATCCAGAAATCCAGCTGAAGTTTGAGTCTTGGTAGAACCTTCAGCATGAAATTTACCAAATATCCATGCCGTGATCACAGGTAACTTCTCAGATTAGCTAATGCATGTACAGTAACAGCCATGAAGAGTTGTGCTATTTTATTTTTCCATCTCTCCCATAATGACGTACTGTAACAGCCTGGATCCTGTAGCGGCTTAGAGGTAATCAAAGACAGCTCATTATCTCCCGTCTCTCTCCTCCTCGTGTTAGAAGACCATCAGTGTTCAGTGACAGACAGGACTGCACACTGGGCCCAATAAACCTGCCAAAGGGAGAAACACCAGAGCACCTGTATAAAATACCAAACGAATGGCTCATTCAGAGTGAGACAACGGCACCGAGGCTGATCATCACCAGAGAAAGACCCCAAGTGAAGTCATACTATAACGTCATGACGTTACATTCAGTATGAAATTTTACAGAAATAAATGCAAGATATGGTACACACCCTTTATGACAAGGTCTGCAACATCAGTTCAAAGTGGGACTACAGTAGATCATACGTCTATTAGAGCCTGTTAGATGGTATTGTGAGTAGTTTGCTACAGGAAGGTTAGAATTTATAGTCCATGTCTAATCTTTACATTTGCTATTGGTCCATAAATGCGAAGGAAAAAGTGCAGGAATGTATAGGGCATGGATGTCACATGAAACTCACAAAGAGATGTTAATCATTTGTAGAGCAGAACGGAAACAACGCCTCAGACGGTACAATGTCTCTGATAAACGGGTCAATGAGTTCAATACATATTTGTCTCCAAGTTATTTTTTTGTACTTAATATTGATAAGACTCACACTTTGACACAGTAGATATCTTACAATGGCTAATCTCAGTCTACTATTTAGTCTGTAGAAAAGATAAAGTTCGGCAAAAGGTCACATGCCTCTAAATGTTCGAAAGTGAATAAGAGATGCACCGTTACAACTTTTTCAGTCCCGATATCAATACGGATATCTGGGCTTTGGGTATCGGCCGATACCGAGTACCAATCTAATACCAGTGTTTAATTAATAAGCTGTATGCCTCACTGTGTGGAAGTGACTGGAATCATTATTTTATGTGTAAAGCAACATCAGGCTTGACTTAAACATTGTTTTGTAAAACAAAATGTAACAAATAAATAAAATGTTTTATTTTATTTATACAAATTGATTTTTTATAAATTATTGAAATAATACATTGTACACCAGTAACTTGGTAAAAAATAAAATCTTCGAAATTAACACAATTTGTATTAATTATTAAAATAATAAATTGTACATCAGTAACTTGGAAAAACAAATCTTCGAAATAAACAGAATTTGTATTAATTATTAAAATAATAAATCGTACACCAGTAACTTGTTAAAAAATCTTCAAAATTAACGGAATTTGTATTAATTATTAAAATAATAAATCGTACACCAGCAACTTGGTAAAAAAATCTTCGAAATAAACAGAATTTTTATTAATTATTAAAATAATAAATAAATCGTACACCAGCAACTTGTTAAAAAATCTTCAAAATTAACAGGAATTACACTTCAAGTGTAAACCTTTTTAATGCAGTAACAGGAATTAAAATTCCAGTATATAATGTGTATATAGTATATCGTGCATCCCTAAAGT
Organism: Sebastiscus albofasciatus; assembly: GCA_916701655.1. Taxonomy (NCBI): domain Eukaryota; kingdom Metazoa; phylum Chordata; class Actinopteri; order Perciformes; family Sebastidae; genus Sebastiscus; species Sebastiscus albofasciatus. The sequence goes on from CAKAOI010045331.1 coordinate 27,743, forward strand.
GAATGACATGAAATAAGAGTTATTTTCCCTCTTTTAGTAGAATGATCTACTGAATATGAAGCAAAATGACTGATCAGTGTCATTTTTTGCCCATGTAAGCTCTTCCTTCTGAACATGTTTGTATTCAGAGTGAAGCTATAGAGTACCAGGTTGCCCTATTGTGTCCAAATCCCGTAGATTTTCTCAGCAAAGGGCCAGATGCCCCCCATCTGTTTCCTGCTAAAATGGCAGCCGTAGCAGGATTCAAGAGGATTGCCCTGCGAATAAAGCCCTCTAAATCTATCCCTTCCTCTCAGGAGGAAGAGAAGAGCACACATCAGCTCCTATCCGTCTCTTCTCAGGATCTTACTGCCTGACTAAGCTTTTCCCCGATGAATGCCTCCCGACAAATGTGCCGTGTAAGGCCCGCATGTGCACTCTCATTCCTAAACAGATTCGGTCATTAGCAGGCCGAGGAATACGGCACTCAAACTTTGTTCAGAGGGCCAAACACATTAATCAGAAAGATAACCAGTGTTTTCTCTATCAACATGTCAGCACTGTGCCAATAATGCTGTTAAATAGGAGTACTGAGAAGAAGCAAAACAAGGAGCAATCAAGACAGAAACAGAGCTCTGTGTGCTGGCTCACATAATAATTTCACATGTTTGGTTTAGAAAAAGAGCTTGACCTACTCAATGTTTGTTTGATTACATGTCTTAATAAAACACTGCAGTGTGTGTTTCTGGTAAAAAATGTCATTATACTCAATTCATAAGCTTATGATGACCTAGGTTAGCTTTTTGGCTAATGTGGAACTCGATACCATATGATGCGCTGTAGCAGAAATTAGCATTACTTCCGGGGACTTAAAGGGACAGCTCACCCTAAAATCAACCGCGCAGAAGGAACTGTGCATCTACTCAGGAACGAGAGGCTCGTGCACGCGAAAGCGCGAGATGTAAACATTAATGGCGTCCTCCTCGGCTGAGCTGTAACATTAGCTCAGTGGTGCTAGGCGAGGTAGCAGTATCGGTTAGCTATAAACCACTAACACGAGCCTCTCGTCCATGAGTAGATGCACGCTTCCTTCTGCACGGTGATACGGTTGGCAGGTGCAGTTCAGTTAGAAAGAAAATAGTTCCTACATGAAACTGCTCACAACAAGGTCTGTGGATTATCTTGAGTAACCGGGTCATGATTTCTGGAAAGAGACATTGCTGTTGAGTTTTTCAAATGTATTTTTTTGGCGCTTTGAGCACCACAAGCCGAGTGCTATCTAGTTTCATTATACTCGAGTTAAAGCAGACATCTCTACGGCCGATATCTACAACACTCGGCAACTCACACCAAACAATCTAGGTTGATACAGGTAGGAGGAAAAAAATGCATTATTGATTTTGGGGTGAACTGTCCCTTTAAACTAGTGTAACCAGGTGAAAAATACAGGTAACAGAAACAAATAAATCTTATTGCAGTCCTGCAATGTTGTTACTTAACACATGTACGCTAAAAGCCGTGTTCTGTATTTTTTCTGTCTTCTCTTTTGTATAGGTGCCACAGCTGTATGTTTGTATTTTAGATCTATTTTTGCCATATTTTTACTGTACTATAATCTTATTTTGAAAATGGAATTTGGGATTATTTGGACAATATTTTGCTTCATTTTTTAAGACATTTATTTATTTTATTTTGCTTTCAATGGACAAGGCAAAAATACAATCTTGGCATAACGAGAAATTAAGACCCCAGAAATAGTGTTTTGTGTGTCAACTCCCCTGACTTAACTAGCGTCTATTATAAAGCTTTCAGGATGGACTAATAATCGAATCCATTAGAGAGCAGACAGCGACTCTGCGTCTAATTCACTTCTCACTTTCATGAGTCATGATCCCCACCTAGCAATGAGCTCTGAGGCTGACCAAAAGGAGCGTCTTAGATTCCTCATTCATGAGCAAATATGAAAGCGCAGGGCTCCCTTAAATCAAGAGGTGTCAACTTGTGAATGTACAGACACGCTTGTTGGTCAAACAGCCTTGAAAACCGAGCCGCTGTTGACTTAGGGAGGGCGGCCTCGAGTGGGTGGAGGTAGCGGACACGTAGGGCTCTTCAAAACGCAGCCGATCCCCTTGAGGCAGCCTTTTCATGCTCCGCGGTCCAGGTCCCTTAGGAGCCTGAGTGCTGCCGGGAAAATGTCCAAGTCAATTCACTTTGGGCTGGTGGTGCTTCAGCATTCATTGGCCATGTTCAGGTGACAGTATGGGCATCAACAGACACGTCTAACTGCACAGGTGTTTGTGACTCTGTCCTCGTGGAGCATAAACCAGGGAATAGTTTAATTAATTAAGGATATTTTAAAATCAGCAAACGGGTGAATTACAGCTCATTTTGCGTTGGGAGGATAGCACCCTTTCAGTTCCCACTCACCTCTGTGACTTCACTAACGGAGGTGCACCATAATACAAGTGTTTTCCTGTTGTCACTGCTAGTTTCTGTGACGACTGAAATTTCCTTTGATCAAATGACCACCTACTTGGCAGCTGGTTCAGACAGTAAAAAAGTGAGAGAAAAGAACATGTCTCTTCACAAAGCAAACATCAGTGCTGTAAAAACACAGGGAAAGGCCCTAACACTGTCACCACCAGGAAGGCTGTAGGTCATGGTTATAATGGTAAAGGGCACAGCTCCTCACTTCAGAGAGAAACAGTTTGTCGTTTTTTGAACGTCCTTGTTTGTGTTGGATGTGTTAGTGATGAGAGCATTTGGAGTCAGGGGAGAGATGATGGTAGGAGTGTTTTCCAAACCTGTAGAAGATGAAGAACTCATCCACACGTCTTCACGAAATAGGACACCTTGTGAGGCTAGTTTGTAAACTACTATAGCTGATGAGCTGCTATCTACTAACACGCTAGCCAGCTTGCAAACTGACAGTTTGCTCAAACAACATATTTTTCCCATCAGCTCCTGTCTCATAACTTTCTGCAAACCATTCCTCTTTTATGGAGCAGTTTATACTCCAACAGAGGAGGATTAAATAAAAGTGGATGGTGCAACACAGCTAATAAGCTACGATTGCTTCCTCAACTTCTCCAGCTCTCAGGTCCCTCAAAGGTCAGCACTGTCAAGATGGTTTACTATTGTTCGACGGCACAAATTAGCGTGTCAAAGTTCACAAAAGTAGAGTGAAAAGTTTGCGTGGATTTACTTTGCCACACCCCCTCCCCCCCGTGAGCAAACCCAGTGATCGTAGCAACTCCGTTGGAATGCATTGATTTTAAATGCTTATGTGACCAGGCCTTTAGCCCGTTAACTGACTGTTTTCCGGCTCTTTATCGCACCAAGTCCATTAATACAAACCTCCTCCTCGTTTTTATGACCACACAAAAACTGTCGATCAACACAGCATCAGTCTTAATGATAGCCATCTCTCCGACCTCGGGGAAACCATTTGCACATAGTACATACAGAGTGCTGAAACAAAATACCACTTTTAAATTCTCGATGCTGTATCTTCGTGAAGACATGACAAGACCTCCGCCACTCTGACTCTAAAATAACAGACAAAAGCAGCATTGAGGAGGAGAGAAGGGGGGGGGGGGGGGGGTAC
>CAKAOI010045331.1:31364-49674 GCA_916701655.1 Sebastiscus albofasciatus
ACAGGTGAAAGAGGCTTGAGATGAGCTTCATAGGAAGGTGATGAGGCTCAGACTGTCTCCCTCTCTCTGTCTGGGACAAGCTAATGGTTCCTCCGTTGTCCTCACATGAATGAGGACCACCTTACAAAAAACACACGAAAGTGAGCTGAGGAGGTAGGGCTATTTAGAAGGACCTGCCGCTGAATAAACACAGCATCACAATTGAGTGTGTGTGTAGAGACAGTCTGATCATATTACACTTTATTGGAGCTAGCCTTGAAGAAAACACTGATAAAAGCACTTATGGGGCCGCAGGTTAAAACCCTATTTAAACTGGTTTATTAACATGTTAGAGTGTGTGTGTGTGTGTGTGTGTGTGTGTAAAGCTCAAGTTGGGGTGGGTTACTGGAGGGGAACGAGGGTGCACTTTCTCTCTGTCTGGCTGATCCACTCCAGTCCATCAGAGGAATGTCTGGTCACCAGCAATGCGTGCGGTCAACCTGGAACACCTGGCCACACCTGGGACAACCCACCCACCTACACACACACACACACACACACACACTCAGATATCCATGGAGCTCTGAGGTCCACCCAGTGAGGAGGATTGACAAGTGCAGCTGCTCTGCGTAAAGTCTGAACAGAGACAGGTTTGTTCCATTTTCACCACTCAGTTAAACGAAGGCTTGTAATCTTGACTGGCAACATCATCGAGTTCAACCTCACATAACCACTGTCATCCACCTCGAAACAGCCCATAATACACACACACAACTGGGGTTTTCACATCATTTCTGCCCCACCCAGAGACAGTGCAGCGATGTCAGAATGCCCTGTGCAATGGTCTACGGAAAATTCTACTCACAAATGATTGAGATTAAACTAAAAAAATGTGAGTAGCAACGTAGCCGTTGTTTCCACACACATTTGCCAACCCGATATTACACCAAAGCATGTAATAGACCCGCCTGTCTACCAGAGGACAGAGTGTCATGCCGAAATTCACACGAGGCAGCGGTGAAATGCGTCTCACCGCAATAATTAAATTTTTCTGCCGCCGGGAGGCGTTTTCATGTGTTTCAGGTGGGAAGAAATTCTTTGTAACAACAGGTCAACGTGTCACAGGATCTGTTCACTGACTGGTTGCGGGTCCTCTCTGGCCGCACTTCGCCGCAGAATCAAACAACCGTAGCTCGCTGAGCTCGGTCGCGGCCGCCGCAGCTTTTCATAGACATTGCATGGCAGCTCGCCGCAGGCCGCACTTTACTGCCGCTCTGTTGTGAATTCTGCGTCAGTGTCACATTTTGCACGTATTTGGTCATAAAACAAAGTATTGAATATTAATATTTTTGACCTGATGATGCTAAAGTATAGGCTTAATTCATCCTCTGGGATCAGTAATATCTGAATAAACGTTCTTGGCAGTCCATCTAATACTTGTTGAGATATTTCAGTATGGACAAAAGTGGTTGACCAACCGCTAATGTGGCTAAAACTCAGCCGACCTGCACCTCTAAATTTCCCTCATTATCATGTGATATCTCATTTGTTTAAAAGTTACAGTTTTACAGGGAATTTTTGTGCACTGATTTCCTGGAGTCTTGTTGTCTCCATGCGGTGTCACTGCTTCCAGTCCTTATGCTAAGCTAAGACAATTTGCACACCAGCAGCTTTAGCTTCATATCTATTTTAGAGACCTGACGTGGTATCAGTCCAATCATTTAACTCTCAGCAAGAAAATGAATAATTGTATTTTCCAAAACTATTTAAAGACTCATGGGGTAAAACTTGACATTTGTCAGAATCATCATCATTAAGGGCTCATGGTTTAGTTCTTCTCTTATCAAGTCAAGAAATAACAGTGAATTATTTACTTTAAAACCACTTCTCTATCATCACAAACATCCAGAGGATTTTCCCTCGGTGTGAAATGTTGATGGTACGATGGATAGGGGCCAAATAGCTGAGAGACTGACAAATGTAGAAAGATTACCAAGGTCCATGGGAACCTTGGCTAGCAGCGCAAACAAAGCATTGCTGTAATGCTTCACCAACACAAGTTGTCAGCACACATCTTTTATTAGTCTTGACTGTGCAAAAAACAAACTTTATCCATGTGTCATGCTTACACGGTGACTCAGTGGGAATCAAAGCTCCAGACGCCATCGAGTAAAGTCAGCGTTGGGTCATGCAGCTGTTTTTCTCACTGGCACCTTTTACCAATTGTGACATAATTCTATTAGAGTGCATGCACTGTTATAAAAACCCTTATCGGGCCTCGCAAGAAACACAGAGCGGCTGGAGCGCATTATGTTACACATGGAAAACTCAGCAGATCAGTCGCAACCAACAAAGCATGACACATGCCCAAAGGACAGGACTCAGAGAGCCACAAAGATATAGAAATATATCCATGTGTGAATCAAAAGCTCGGCTTATTTGTTTGTTTGTTGCTAAATTTATTTATGTCGGTCTCGGTTAAAAGAAAATGCAAACTTGGTGAGGGGGGAAAAATGTTTTCTGGGAGGAAAAGTCGACGAGTGTACAGCCAAACCAGAGTAAATCTAACATGAGAGCCTAATTACTTCCAGTTGCTACAGAGGGTTATCAGGAGCGTCGCCATTTGGAAGCACATCCTCAACGCCCAATCAGATACACTGTTGTTCAGCGCTCGCCAAGAATTCTTACTTTCAGTCTTTCATCTGACGGGCCAGTCTTGCGATGTCGCATGTGGAGCCTGTGGTTACAAATGGGGCATCCGATTGCAGCTGGTTGTCTGGGCACAAGATCTCCGTTTTACTCAGCATTCGTAGGCTCAAATGAAGCATCATGTTAGTGATTATATAAACCGCAATAAACAGAACATTACTGTTTAATCAAGGGGATCAATATGAGTTCTTGGGATTTGGTGCTATGTAAGCATGAATGACAGCACCATTTCTCACTCAGTTCTGTATTTGAATAAAAGTCTTTGTGAGTATTCCACTACTCATTATTGTCAGGTTTGATGTTTTTGTGCAAACAAGTAGAATGAGCCTGCCAGACAGCTGCTGTGAAACTGTTTTTTTTTTTTAAAATCGATTTTTTAATGCCAGAATTGATATATTTGCTTCATTTGAGTCTATGCGGAGGTAGAAGGAAGTTCCCGCTTTTATTGTTGTAGTCTGAGTAATGTGACATCATATCAGTTCTGCATTTGTCACCAAAACAAACCATAGAAAGCTGAAACGAGAAAGTAGAAAACGGCGGAAGTTCGACATGAATACGACCTGCACCCTCACATGTTAAATCCAAAGTGGTAAACACTACACATCCAGTAAAGTATGGAAACACTTTGGGTTTCACACAAAAGCAGAGCTAGACATCACGGCTAAAGCTGCATGCTAACTCTGTCACTGACAGGAAACGTTATCGTATCGCAGTAACGTGCGGTCAAGCCAGCTGTCATTCACATCTCTGTGGTCAAATAGGCCGATGCTACAACTGTAGAGCACCCATATACTGACATTTATGTTAAATGCATTCAAACGGCCCCGATAGAGCTGACCATGGATGTATAAAGAGAACGGAGCTGATGGGAGAGCTAGAGATGGACTTGGCGAAGTTAGAGGAAGTTGTGACTATGTTCGATTTTCAAAATAAGGTGTTAACAAAGGGAACTGTATATAGAAAATACATATATGGAAATAAGATTGATTGGATTATATTCACCAGAAGTATAAAACATTACATGCCCCTTATACATTAAAAAGTTAATACCACTAATTTGTGAGAGAAATGTCTTTATTCTTTGACTTTTGGGTTGCTGGAAAAAAAATTAATAATTCCTGACGATGACTGATATATTTTACTTCAGGACATCTCTGACTACATACGTGCTGAAAATCAAACATTTTTACTGTATTAATTTAAATATTTAAAAAAGAAAAGTCCCTAGAAGTGTATGATTGAATTTAAAAAAGTTAACAAAAATAAATCGCTAATATTGAATCACAATACTTAAAAATCACAATACACATTGAATCGGCACCCAAGTATCATGATAGTAGCGAATCTGGAGATACATGAATCGTCCCAGCCCTAAAAAGAGGTCAACAAACAGACAGGAGCAGCAGTTTTCATTCTCTCCAACCTTTATGACTGAGTGCACTTCACCTACAGTACAGAGCCAGTGAATGGGCATCTGTTGGCCCGCCGACAGCTCAGTTGAGTGTTTGAGGTGAAACAGCATCCCTGATTGGGCGCTAAGAGCATTTTTAAGGAGGCTGTTGTTGTTGTTGTTTTTCAAGGCCGCGGGGCAGGCGGAACCAGCGTCAGAGGGCCGGGATTCACACAGATGCCTTATTAATGTGTGATCAAGCGGAGAGACAGAGGACGTCTGTGAAGCGTGGCCAGCGCTCTCTTCCCCGCCACAGAGAACCCTTTCTACACCACCGCGCACCCCACTTCATCTCTTTATTGCACGCCGAGCACACACAAAACACACCTATAATGTCCGGTTCCACCTCTGGAGAGGGGAGGAGGAGGGAGTAAAAAGAGTAAAAGGAAAGCACACGCTCAGCTCCACATGTAGAAAGTGTGAGAGAGGAGAGATTAAAAGGAAATCGAAGCCCGTGGATGTGAGGACAGGCTGCTTTCAGCGCCGCGTCCCTCAGCATCAATTAGCAGGTTGTGCTGTGACTGGCTCCTGTTAGAGGTGAGGTGGGCCAGCTGAGGGAGGTAAACACACCTCATCCCCTGGGTTTGCTGAAATCAGACGGAGGGCAACAATGTGCCACTGCCTGAGCCACAGAAGCCCGCCTGTGCCTGGCTACTAACACTCTTTAGCAGTCATTTCCTACCTTCTCCTCCAATTTCCTCGCCCCGGTTCATGTACAGGGCTGACAGTGGACAGTTCACCTGGCTGCATAAGAAACCCTTTTTTTTCTGGCATGACTCTAACCTGTGTGTGTTTGAGGGAGCCTGTGTTTTGGGTCACTTTAGACGAGTGATGAGAGGCTCAGGTTGATCAGATGCAACCACCAACCAAGGTTAGCTTAATGCCTGCAGTGCAGCATAACTCAGTAGAGGAATATTTGTGTTTTGGTATCTCCTCTAACCAAAATAGAGTGGTACAGGAATGAGTCCTAAAATCCAGAAATGAGTTAGCATTTTGGTTCCCTCGTCTGGAAGTCAATGGGTTTTCAGTTAGATGTCTGAAATAAGGTCTGCGGTTAACACAAGCTTAAGAGATTTTAACGTTTTGTTCTACGATATAAAATCAGTAAATATCCCACTTGTGAATTTTGAAGCTTTTACATGTCTTCAAAAAAGCGGTTACTAACAAGTGGCTAAATGAGACTACTAAACGTCATCACGCCGTCTCGTTCGCCTTTCCAGCTTCGTTGTGTTTATACTTGTGCTCATGCGACCGCGGTGTAGTCCGTTTATAGCGTTAGCTTTTTACCCCTGCCGATTGCATTTACGCTTCAAAAATCATTTTACGGAACAAAACATGTAAGTATCATAAACGTTTGGTTGCCACAGAGCTTATTTTCTGCAATAATCCAAAACCCAATGGAAAAATCCCATTGGATTTTTGTCGAGGAACCCAGGGCGATGCTAACTTCCTGGTTGACCTACAAAAATACGTCATCCCTGGAGCGCTCTATAAGGTCATTATATAATCACGTAAAATGGTGACATACACTATCAGGGTTACAGCAAGATATCTACGCTTGTCAGAATATATAAAAACAAAACTACAATTACCGCCTCATGGACATTGCCGCCAAATTTGGAGAAATTCCCTTCAGGCGTTCCTGAGATATCATGAGAATGAGACATACGTGAGGTAACAGTGACCTTGACCTTTGACTTTTCACCACCAAATTGTAATCAGTTCATCCTTGAGTCCAGGTGGATGTTTTGACTGAAGAAATTACCTCCAGGCATTCCTGAGATATCGTGTTCACAAGAAATGGACGGACAGTCAGACAAACAGACGGATGGACGACCCAAAAACATTATGTCTCCGGCCACGTCTGTCTCCGGTGCGGAGACATAAAAACTTTTTCTTTTGGAAAAAAACCCCACACACCATGGTTTTAGAAATCCCCTTTTGTTTTCTTAGTGGCCTGATTGAACAAACTACTGTGTTGTGTACAAGCTGTCAGAGCAGACTCCTCAGATCCTCGTTGCTTAAAGTTTCAAGCCCAGTTTTAGCACTCATGCAATTAATCTTATTAAACCACAACTACTTTTTTTTCCAAAACAATGTAACAGCACAAACTGTGAGCTCATTCGGGATGGTCAACTGTAAAGAGAGAAGAAAAGCCTCCTTGTAAACAGAGGAACAAAGAACTGTGGCTCTCGTAACATTCACTCTTAACATTACTCAGAAGAGACACTAAGAACATGGAGAAAGAACGCAATAAGTAAAATGTACGAGGGAGTCTTAAAACTGTGAGTAAAATGATATTTCTGTGTCTCTGTGGCACTTTATGATAGAAACCATCCCATAAAAGGCTCCAGATTTGAATGTCTGAGGCCTGGTTCTCAACAGGCCTTTATTAAAACAGACCAAATATAGTGTAACATCCTAAGTGCTAGACCGGTCAGTGCTCTCACATGAATTTAGGTCAACCTATCGAGCCCTCTTTAAGAACCCTCTTGTACACTGGGTCCATTCCATTCAGGGCCCCCAAGGTGTAAATTGAGATGTAAACAAACAGTTTACTGGGGCAGGTTTAAGCGCTGAAGCTATAGGTCCCAGACTGACCTCTATTACAAACAATCACCTCAGTCTAAGGAGATTTTAAAAAAGAAGCTATTTGAAATCAGATCAGTGAGGCAAAAAAATAATGCTTTCTTAACAAATTCCAACTACGTCAACGGAAAATCAAAGGGGGGTTTCAAGATGGCGACTTAAAGAGTAGCTAGTATAGACAGAGCTCTGACCTGAAGCTACACCGGGTCAAATGGTGCCAATATTAACGTGAGCAATGATGCGTATTTTCTGAAGCATTGACAAAACATTAGCACCCTCCCCCACTTCCTACACCCCTACTCCAGGCCTCATTCCTCGGACCACACCCATCTTTGACCTCTGCATTCATTTTGATCTCAACTACACACCTGTAAAGTTTTGTGACTACATCTTGCACGGTTGTGACGCTACTGTGACGACAAAAAAAGAAAGAAACGGAGACAAAATCTGTCCACAGACAGACAGAAATATTAACACCTGGCAAAATACTCAAAATCTTTTCTGTGGTAGCTCCTGCTACAGTAGGTGTCTCCAGGACCATATTTTGCCAAGATAAAACGCAAACACACAGACTCACAAGTTGAAAACAACACCAGCGTCGCTGTCACGGCTGGTAACAACCATCAGGTTGTGCAGGTTGTGCAGGTTCTGTAGGACGTGTTATGGTTAAAGTGTAACTTCACTCAGCCTCAGTCCACCCACTGCAAAAATTAGAAAAATGCTAAAAACTGGGCGAGTGGCTGAGGGATGAAACCACGCCTACTGACGAAAGCCTTAACGCAGCGTCAACAGACACAGCTAGCTACAGTAGCTTGGAAAATAGTGATATGGGGCACTGAATTCAATGAATTTACTGTTAATCAGACCACAAATGAGACAAGAATTAGCACCCCGCAGTCCCTCTGCCTCCCCGGTGCTGGGAGATCACAGACAGACCATCATGGAGTGGCCATCCACTCTTCTCCCAGTCAAACAAGTCTCCCAGCGGTAGGAAGAGACCCGCTGTTACGCTAACTGTAACGAGCGTAACGTTAGCATGAAAGCATGGTGGAATTATCAAGGTAATGTTAGCTAGCTAACTAGCCAGCCGCTGAATGAGTAAATGCTTCATCCACGCTCTTGTCACAGCGTAGCAAAGCACATTGCTATCACCAAATAATCAGTCATTAACACTGATTCACCAGATTTTGTAATGTGCTTAATTTCCAGTCCACAGAAAAGGAGAGAACATACCTATGCTGTGCTGACATTGTAATGCTGAATAAGTGAAAACGATAGATGCTGTAGAGAGAGGTGAGGAAGGGGGGTCTGATTTTGTTTAAGTGTGCAGTTACACTTTCTATAAATTGTGAAATCTTGGCATGCTAGTGTGTCTCCAAATGAGGGCCATATTTCCCCTAAATCATATCACTTTCTGTCAAAAGAGGATGTAACTCTATTTATGCTATAAGAACAGAACCTCCTTCCGTTTTATAATGCAATCAAACTGACTTCCTGACTTCTAGTATTAGTGCCCATTTTCACATTGACAGTCTGGTTTGTTTTGGTAAACTTATTACATTTTTTTTTTTTTTTTTGATTTGTTACATTTCCACACATAGCATATTTATATGAATGATTAAACAAACATGATTGACTCTTTACTGATTTCTCTCACAACAAAACGTGACATTTGTGGTTCTGGTTGGTGTGAAAGAGTGCCATCATTTTTTTATTAGCCGTAATGCATCAGTGCACACACACCTCACCTCCCCCTGCCACACCATGCACGCTTACACATGTGAAAACAAACACACATGGTTGATGTGCAGCTTGTGGCAGTCTCAGGAGTGGAGTCATTAACTCGCCTAACAAACCGGTCTCTGTGCAGCCACCGGCACGACCACTCCTCTCTCCACAGACACTGGCCTGTTTGAACTCCACTGTCTGACTTATCAGCTCACTGTTTACACTACCCCACTGTGGTCAACTGACTGTAACCTTTATCTGAGTAGAACAGCTTTTAAAGGTCCCATATCGTGCTCATTTTCAGGTTCATACTTGAGTTTCTACTAGAACGTGTTTACATGCTGTAATGTTCAAAAACCCCTTTATTTTCCTCATACTGTCTGCCTGAATATACCTGTATTCACCTGCTGTCTGAAACGTTCCGTTTTAGTGCATTTCAACGGAGTTGCAAAGGAATTGCGTTGCTATGCAATAATCTAATAATGTTATTTACATACACTGCAATAGGAAATAAACTGGGACCCATTTAGAATGTTTATGTTTAAAACCATGTAATGCTGTATTGTATATTTGTGACATCACAAATGGACAGAAATCCTAACAGTTTCTTTCAAACGCACAATTTCTGAATACGGGCTGTGTGTATTTCTCAGTATTTTGAGCGTTTTGATAGTTTAACAGTATTTATAAAAGCACTTAAACCTGCTTTATAATATAAAAGACATGAAAATTTCACTTTTTACAATATGGGACCTTTAAAAAAAAATTTAGGGCTGTCAATAGATTAAAATCTTTAATCATGATTTATTGCACATTTTTTATCTGTTCAAAATGCACCTTAAAGGAGATTTGTCAAGTATTTAATACTCTTATCAACATGGGAGTGGTCAAAAATGTTTGCTTTATGCAAATGTATGTATATATTTATTATTGGAAATCAATTAACAACACAAAACAATCACAGATATTGTCCAGAAACCCTCACAGGTACTGCATTTAGCATAAAAAATATGCTCACATCATAACATGGCAAACTGCAGCCCAACAGGCAACAACAGCTGTCAGTGTGTCAGTGTGCTGACTTGACTATGACTTGCCCCAAACTGCATGTGATTATCATAAAGTGGGCATGTCTGTAAAGGGGAGACTCGTGGGTACACATAGAACCCATTTTCATTCACATACCTGGAGGTCAGAGGTCAAGGGGCCCCTTTGAAAATGGCCGTGACAGTTTTTTCTCGCCAAAATTTAGCGTAAGTTTGGAGCATTATTTAGCCTCCTTCACGACAAGCTAGTCTGACATGGTTGGTACCGATGGATTAGCTATAATGGAATAGCTAGAACAGCTTTAAAACTGAGCCCACTACAACCTAAAAATTGTATGTTGCGTTAATGTGTTAAAGAAATTAGTGGCCTTTAAACAAATTGTGTTAACTTTGACAGCCCTATTAAAAATGTACAGTGATTGGACTACTGTATCTGCAAATTCACAGTGAAATAAACCAGAATAGTTTAAAGATTAGACATGGACACTAGACAGGCCTACAGTTTTTCTGTAGCCTCCAAGAGGGAAACATATGTGGCCAGTGAGAGTGCAGAAAACAGCTCAGAGGGAATAAATAGACCGTTCAAGTGTTCTAAAATTAGTCTGACATTGACAAAGAGTGGTCAGACCACGCTCTGTTTGTAGAGCACACTTGACATCGGAGTGGCCCTGAATTCAGCCAGTTGTTTAGATGGTCAGTCAGCACCATGGACAGAGACCCTGTCACCACAGCTTGACCTCTGGGGCCCAACGCCACCACACAAACCAGGAGAAAACACTGGAAAGGCTCAAACTAAGGCTGCCAGAGGCTCTTTTGTTAAGGATTTGTTAAAAGCATGGGAAAAAATACATCAGGCTAATTCAACAGCAACAACTGGTCAGATGAATCATGTTATGGAAATCAGGCATTTCCCTACATGCAAATTCCCCTTATCTCATGATCTAGCCTACAAGGAAGCTGCTCAGCTCAGCATTATTTGTTGCATGATTAAGCAACTTCAAACTTTGTTCCTCATTTTACTTTAACCCTCTGAGGCCCACAATAGACTCGTTATCGTCTTTGTTAGGGGGGTACAGTACAGGGGGTCTTTAGGGGGAGACAGCAGGTCAACAGTAGATGTCACATAGAAGTGGTGAACATCTTCTGAACACTGGGAACCTGGAGATTAATTTGAGATGCAGCTCAGCACTGTCAAGTTTTTTCTAGTCATAATTCAGAAATAAACACTAATTAAATATTTAAAATAAATTGTAAAAGTATATAAGGGTATAGAGAACATTATGATTGAAGTATATGATGGTGATCCTCATGCTCTACACTATTATGTCTCATAAGTTGTTGAAGCAATGCCAGGGTTGATATCATTTCTTAAACAGATTTGGTGCTAAATTTAACCATTTTTTACCACTCGAGAATTGATCATAATTATCAATAATCCTTCCAAAAAAAACACATTAAGACACCAAGACCTTGAGGAACACCATAGAAAAAGCCATGCTGTGATTTGGTTTCAAAAACCTTTGACATTTTGAGATTTCTGCAAGAATTATTAGATTAGATGGCGAGCACTTCTGTTCTGGAAACTGCTCAGAAACCCCCTTTATTGTCAATCTACCTAAGAAAGCCATCCTCTGAATGCTCTAGGTCTCTAGTTTATGGTTGTAAAGTTTCATGAGGCTGTGATTATCCTAGAGGTCACCACAGTCATTTTATACAGTGATGTCAAGTTTAAAAAAAATGGTCTCACTACAATGAAATGGCTACTATGGGGACTGACATCATCACACATGAATACAGTTGGGCTCATTGGATCCACAAGAGTCTCAGCTTTACAGTGATACCTTATGTAGTAATTATAATAATAATTTATGTAATTCTAAGACTGTTTAGGGACCCCAGTATGCAGAAATATTCAAATACACCATTTTAAGAATAGGCGAAAATAATATATTTACACTGCATGCAAAAAACTGCATGTGACTATCATAAAGTGGGCTTGTCTGTAAAGGGGAGACTCGTGGGTACCCATAGAACCCATTTTCATTCACATATCTTAAGGTCAGAGGTCAAGGGACCCCTTTGAAAATCAGCATGCCCGTTTTTCCTCACCAAAATTTAGCCCAACTTTGGACCTTCCCAACAAGTTAGTATGACATGGATTCCTTAGGTTTTCTAGTTTCATATGATATCTGAATCCATTACAGCCTCTGAAAGACAATAAAGTCGCAAGTCTCAGAGGGTTGAGAAGAGAAAGTGAAAACAAGCATTGATCTTAAACACAATGACTTGTCTTGACAAGATATCAGCTGACAGTGACCTTGCAGCAGCTTGGCACAATATGCTGAATCACAAAGGCCTAATTCATTAATGTACTACTGCTGCTACAGTCTTTATAAAGCAACATAAGACAGGACAATATCATCAGTGTGCACTACACCGTTTGGTCTCTTTAAATCTAAATATAACCCCCTCTAAAGCTGATACCTAAACCTCCTGGCTAATGGTGCGTTCACGTGCTACTCGAGGGGCTACGACCAGCTCTCCATAAACAACAACAGGAAGACTTTCACAGCCTTTTAGCTAAATTATTAAATACACCTACTACCTTATATTTCAAATAGTATTGATGGTTGCTGTTTAGGTAATGAAGAATAAGAAGAGGAACGTCACTAAATATATGGCAAAATGTAGCCACATAAGCTGAGCTAGATGTCAATCTTTAACATTATCACTACTCATTAGCAAAACGTTGTTGTAGGCCTATAAACCAACACTGGTTTATGAGCTTATCCACACCCTAAAAGTTAAAGCTAAACACTTTGCTATGATATTACAGAACATCTCAATTATCCTCTGTATGCAGAGTTCTAATATTTCCTATAGCGCCTGAAGGCATCAGCTGGCTTGTCACCCGTCCACAGAAACAAGCAGTAAACTCTCCAACTGTCTCCACACTGACCTTGTTCATCGGGGGGTGTCGGGTGACGTCGTAGCCCCTCTTCTTGGTGTAAACAAAGGTTTTTGAGTTGTCTTCGGACTTGTGCATCTCCGTTTCCACCGACTCCCGTCTGACCAGACCGGAGCGTGCCATGTTGTTGGCTCTGTAACTAGAGAGACGGTGAACTGTTGTGAACGCAACAAGTGGATGCGCAGGTCTGACAGCTGACAGC
Organism: Sebastiscus albofasciatus; assembly: GCA_916701655.1. Classification (NCBI taxonomy): domain Eukaryota; kingdom Metazoa; phylum Chordata; class Actinopteri; order Perciformes; family Sebastidae; genus Sebastiscus; species Sebastiscus albofasciatus. The sequence goes on from CAKAOI010045331.1 coordinate 44,036, forward strand.
TTGTTCCTCTGTAATGTGGTCACTTCGCCTTCGATTCAAGAAGAGCCGGAGTCTCCTTATCAATGAGGCTGTTTCCAATGATATTCCCTGAAGGTCGTGATGCGTGAAAAGTCCCTCCGTGCAGTCTCACCTGGCAACAGGTGCATGGTGGATAGCCAATAGGAACACAGATTAAATATGAATTAATAACAACATAGTTCCAAACAGTATTGCAGCAGGAGTTTTATTGGGTTAATTCTAAGGCTCCCCTTACCCAAAAATTTTTATTAAAGTTTGCTATTAGAAGCCTATACTATTTTTAAACTTAAAATAAGAGAGTATGCTTTCAGTTTATTTTTTATGTACTTATCAGAGATATACTGAACAAAATTGTACTTAAGTGTACTTGGCTTATACTGATAAGTACAGAGAAAAGTCTAAGTATACCTGGCTTATGCTGACAAGTATACAGAAAAGTCTAAGTATACTTACTGACAAGTTTACAGAAAAGTCTAAGTATACTTCACTCATACTTACAAGTACACAGAAAAGTCTAAGTATACTTGGCTCATACTGACAAGTATAGAGAAAAGTCTAAGTATACTTGTCTTATACTGACAAGTACACAGAAAAATCTAAGTATACTTGTTTTTTGCTGACAAGTATACAGAAAAGTCTAAGTATACTTACTGACAAGTTTACAGAAAAGTCTTAGTATACTTGGCTTATGCTGATAAGTATAGAGAAAAGTCTAAGTATACTTGTCTTATACTGACAAGTACACAGAAAAATCTAAGTATACTTGTTTTTTGCTGACAAGTATACAGAAAAGTCTAAGTATACTTACTGACAAGTTTACAGAAAAGTCTTAGTATACTTGGCTTATGCTGATAAGTATAGAGAAAAGTCTAAGTATACTTGTCTTATACTGACAAGTACACAGAAAAATCTAAGTATACTTGTTTTTTGCTGACAAGTATACAGAAAAGTCTAAGTATACTTACTGACAAGTTTACAGAAAAGTCTTAGTATACTTGGCTTATGCTGATAAGTACAGAGAAAAGTCTAAGTATACTTGTCTTATACTGACAAGTACACAGAAAAATCTAAGTATACTTGTTTTTTGCTGACAAGTATACAGAAAAGTCTAAGTATACTTACTGACAAGTTTACAGAAAAGTCTTAGTATACTTGGCTTATGCTGATAAGTATAGAGAAAAGTCTAAGTATACTTGTCTTATACTGACAAGTACACAGAAAAGTCTAAGTATACTTGGTTTTTGCTGACAAGTATACAGAAAAGTCTAAGTATACTTACTGACACGTTTACAGAAAAGTCTAAGTATACTTACTGACAAGTTTACAGAAAGTCTAAGTATATTGGCTTATGCTGACAAGTATACAGAAAAGTCTAAGTATATTTGGCTTATGCTTACTTTTTAATAGCCTTTTTGAGTGTGAGAGTTTAACGTATGTTTTGATATAAATTTACTTCAATTTATCAAGAATTTTCTACGTTTTTGCATTTTTCGTTCACCATGGAGGCACACGGAAAAAACTAATTTTATTTATTTATTTAATCTCATTACAAAACATCAAGTCAAATAGCAAAAGGAGCAAGTCTCTTTATGTAATACATAAATCATTGGCTAAGTACAATAAGTTAAAGAAAACCTTCAAGTATACTTACAATAAAACCAATTAAACTGTAGTAGTTTACTGAGAGTATACGGTAAAGTGTACTTTCATAAACTAAAAAACAACTTTTAACCAGAACTAAATTATATATAATAGCCTATTGTTAGCAGTAGACTACAAGTAGCAAAGTAGCAACAGGAGTTATAGCCGTCACAGTAATAATAATAATACTTCTAGTACAGTAACTGTGTCACACTGAGCAAGCATCATACCTAGGAATTTGTTAGGTCTAAAATAAATAGTTCACATATTGTACCATGATTTAGATTATCCCCCATTTTTTGCGGAGTCATAACATTTTCTTACAAACACATAACTAAGATACTTTTACGACACGGTGTGTCTGAGGGCTGTGACAGGAGTGAAGATATTTGAAGCCAAGATCAACCTTTGGCCTTCACACAGCAGAAAGTTTGAAAGTCAGAAATACCACGGCATTCTGGGAATGGGAGAGAGGTTATTCAATCCTCAGTCTGTATACCTCATGCTGATGAGGTGACTGCTCCAAACTCACTAAAGTCTCACCTCAAAATCAGCTGCAAACTGTTGTCCACAGGGACATGCTAGTTTCAGTTTCTCCAAATTATCTTCTTTATCATATATTGACCTTTATTACCTAGGATTCCCTGTCAGCATGTGTCAATGAAGGGAGTTTGAACCCGAAGTGAACGCATCTGAAGACTGACTTCATGTCAAGGTTGAGCTCGTGCCAAGTGTGTAAAGACTGATAAAGTAGGGCTGGGCGATATATCGAATAAAGTCAATGTATCGTGGCTTGTCCCACGCGCGGTATATAAAATGACTTTAAACATCGACTACAAATTGTCATGTAATGTTTTTAAGCCACTCCGCCGGCATGAGACTCGATTTGGTATTTCCTTCTTTCCTTCCGGCTTCCTCACAGACACAGATACACACTCACAGACTCCGCCCCCATCCAGACCGCTCTCCTGGGCGAGTGTCGGCCGGCATGTTTTTGTTTACGGAGGGAAGCAGCGGAGAGAGAAAGCCCGAAGCCCGAAAGAACTGAAGTGGCAAAGCGAGTACGGTAGCGAGAACACGACCAAAGCAACCAGAACCAGCTCAGAAGCAAATGACTCTGGCTCCCTCGCTTTCCAAGGCAATCCCATATGACAAAAAAGTGCAAAATGGAAAGACATCACGGCCGCTGTAAACTACATCACAACATTAGCGTAGTTGAAAAGCCCGAATTCAAAAGACTCATTAAGACACTTGATCCAAAATATGAACGTCCAGCTAACGGAACCAAAGCTGTCAGCCTGAATAAGTGGACCAGACTGCTTTGGCCACAGGCTACACCTCGTGATTGGTGAGTCTTTCTACACTGCTGGGAAAATAATATTTTTTATTATCAGCAATGTTATAACAGCTTACTGGTAAACATAAAAATAAGTTACTTTACATTTATTACACGCCATTAAAAACGGTGTGTGTGTTATGTATTTATCAAAATACATAAAGCATGTATTGCCAGATAACTATTTGGTTAAAGTGAATACTGTTGGATTCTGTTTTGTTAAATTTAACTTGTGATTTCCCCCTTTTTGCATGGCAGATTAAAATAGTTCCAATAGAAACCACTAATGAATATAAACAAGAAGGCTTTGATGCAGACATATGCTGCAGGGACTACAAGAATCATCATATTGGTGTGATTGTATGCATCAAAGGGTTACATCGAGCAATTATGAAGTGCTTAGAGGATATTTTAAAATATTGCGATATATATTGTGTATCGCGATATTGCCTAAAAATATCGCAATATTATTTTTAGGCCATATCGCCCAGTCCTATGATAAAGTCTTCTCGAGTGTGTCTGTAGAACGGAGAGGATAAGAAAAAGCCTAGAGAGAGTAAATGGTAGTTGAACGCCTGGGTCCTCATGCAGTGTTATAGGATATCAGACCTTCAAGGATTTGGTTGAGTCTCCCTCATCTTCATCTACTTTCTAACACTGTGGAGAATTTGTCTGAACTTGCTGCATTCAGACATCAAGTCCTCCCATAAATCATGTCATATCGTGGCTGTAAGTCAATTTGGTCCAGTCACACTACTATTAGTGGAGAGATTGATATCTCTGTTTCTTCTCCAGTGGCACTGTTCAACATATAAATAGATGATGGATGTTTGGGATTGTTGAAAACTTAATTTCAGATGCACTTAAAGTACAATATTATCTTCAGTACATTTGGGCACCTGTCTGCAGGAGGCAGACCCATACAGCATCAACAGGCTGTTGAGGTTCACATGGGCTCACATTGGGTTTGTGTTGGCTCCCTCTGGCAACAGACTCGTTGTCTACTATTCTACTTTGTCCTCAAGGCTCAGAGTCAACATCAGACTGCTGCTGCTGCCAAAAGCACAGACCCAGCTGATCTCTGTGAACTCAAAAACTGAGCTCATCTGCTTCATCCGGGCTGTCTGGTTTGATTCATAGTGGAACACGACTGTAAGCAAATAACACACCAAAACATCTTAATTTAAATGTTGTGAAATACTGATTGGTGCACTCAGTACGTACACTTAAAACCCCAATAATGATATGAAAGTAGGAGAGGACTTTTATTTTGAGGAACCACTAAATAGTAGTTACTAGATGTTACTCCAGTTCTAAGAGTACGTGCATAGCCCTTTAACAGGCTTTGCTACTGGGTGCCGAGGTGGAACGACAGTGTTAAATAAAAGATGTTTTCAACATGAATATGAGGCATTTTGATGCAATCTGAGATTTATGCTACCAATCGTGCTACAGTAACATGTGAACTACATACAGGAAGTACCAGAAATTGAGGCAGAGAGAGAGAGAGAAAAACAGGTAAGAGTTCATACTGTATACTATATTATAGAATTAAGTGGCTTTAACAAGGTCTCATTCTCTAAGTGTGTTGACTCAGCAGGGACAATATTAAGTGCAATAAAAAAGCAATACAGATTGAATAAAGACATTTCCACCATAAATTGATGCAGAAAAGGCACAAATTGGGGCATATTTATGCAGGAAATTAAATGTCTGATTCTCAGAAGTTCCTGGGGGAGGACCAACACACCCAATATGCCCAACAGAATCAGCTTTATAGTAAGAAGCTGATTGAGAAAGGAGGATTTCAGGGCCTTTTTTAAAGCTAGAAAAGATTAAAAAGAAAGACTTAAATGAGTCAAATTCACTCGACAATTAACAATACAACAAAAAATTGAGTTTGATTTCTAGTTTGTAAAAGTTTGGTAAAGTATATCATTAACTGCAAATCAAAAATCTCCAGTAAAATGTGCACTGTACCTACAAACTATCAGCTTTTCAGGGACTAAAAGATAACCTTGATTTAGGTTTGGTGACAGCACATTTTTGAAATAATCCAGTGTGTTTTGAAATAAGGAAAGGAGGATGGAGAAATATCATAACCCATAAAAGGATCTTTTGAATGTAATCTTCGACGTTATCAACATAAAAATCGGCATAGTTTTCACCACACACTGTTAAAATGTAAAATGGTGTCACTGTCTGAATAATGAAGGTTCAAAAGCAGCCGTGGGAATGTTATAAGAGTTAGACTAGTAGCAGGTGCATTATGGATGTCAACTTTGATATAGATCAATGTCTTTGGCCAAAGCCTTTCCTTATATAGCGGACTAAAACCGAACCCCTCCTGATCATCTTGTTTATCAGACTTTCACTCTGTGTTTAAATGACTAATCTGGAAGACAAACATCTGCCATCTGTTTCTGTACCAGGAGCAGGAAGTTATTTTTGAGGGTTGAGGCAGGACGCCAGTTGGCAGCGGTAGGGCATGAGGAATGCTGGGAGAGTTTGGGAAGCACAATCAGCCCACCCATTGAAGGTTGATCACCGTACTGGAAGAGCTGGATGTTGTCCACCTGGTGATAATGCCAGATTGAGAGAGAAAAATTCAGATTCTAAAATGTTTTGTTATCCAACAGCAAGA
>CAKAOI010045332.1:0-31896 GCA_916701655.1 Sebastiscus albofasciatus
GCTTACATATATTGCTGTTGTTGTTGTTGTTGTTGGTGTTGTTGTGTGTCACTATGTTTTTTCTATGTTTTTAATGTACAAGCTGCTCCGAACCAATTGCCCCTAGAGGGATTAATAAAGTTGTTTGAATTGAATTGATTGAATTGAATTGATAGGTTAGACCTCAGATAATTCAACCCCAGTGTAAGTAACATTGTGGCTGTTACTGTGCCTGAGTATATTGTGATGAACCAAAGGAGAAATTTTTATCTTTGCCTAAAATGTTTTCGAAATAAGACAGTGGATAACACCATTACAGCAATGATGTCATGCACAGAGATGCCACTGAATTAATTCAGCAACTCCTTGACTATAACTGTGCCAAAGCAGATATAAATAACACAAAGCACATAGATTCTTCAAAGGTTTTAGTAAGGATAGGACCAGGTGGACTCTCGGTTTGGCCACTTGGATACCCAAAGTGTGCCAAATGGGTTTTCTACCTCTTGAAAGGGAATCTGGCTCTAAAATACTGCTGATATCCACTACAGGAGGCTATGTGCACACTATGGAGCCTTTGGCCATGACATTTACCCTGTGCATCATCAGATTCTACTATTGTGCACAGTATAAAATCAATATAAAAACAACTAAATTGTATAATTTTGATGCCAAATGGAGTAGTTTTATTATAATAATGAAATACGATCAAGTAAAACTTAGATGATAACAAATAATATCAATGACAATGTAAATAAGATAACACAAATAATCCAAAATCAAGTATGTACATTCAATATAGCATTTTTTTTAATTTAAAAGCAGTATTTTAACACATAGCTCAGACGAACCCGTTACCAGGTTCGTCGGGTAAAAGAGGTTAATACCCAATATAAGGATGATATACACGAGAAAATATTATATTAGAGTATTTGGAACCAGCAAAATTCCTGGTATTTTTGATTTATAAATGGCTTAAAAGATTAGTTAATTATCCAAATTGTTGCTGATTGATTTCCTATTGATCGGCTAACAGATAAAGTGGCCAACTGTTTCATCACGACGTCCTTACTACCTGTATTCTTCCAGTCAGTCTGGGATTCAAACCAGCAACCTTCTCCTTTTGAAAGATCTGCTTCCTTTTACCCTTCAGGCTACTACCACCAAACTGTCTCTGCTGCTTGTCATCTTCTCTCTTCTTTACAATTTCCATTTGCTTCCAAAATCAGATTAAGCATCAAAAACAATCTTCATATTTCCTGTTTCTGCAGTTTATTATTTAATAAAGCAGCAACATCATTCAAAATGTATTTTTAAAGTTTGTGTATCCTGGTGAACTTTTGATTTATGTACTCCACAGATTCTTTGGCCCAGTGGAAAGCAGAGGGGAAAGTTGCAGTGTGGCTTCGGGTTCCCATCTCACTGAGTCGATGTGCTGCCGCTGCCTCTACTCACGGCTTCACCTTCCATCATGCCAAACACGACCACGCTGTGTTGTCGCTCTGGTTGGGAGACGGGGAAAGCAGACTGCCGGGATTTGCAACTCACCAAATCGGAGTGGCAGGTAGAGATTTTTAGCCTGAAAGTTCGTTCTTGACTTTGGAAACAAAAGTGGACACAGTTAGAAGAAAGATACTTGCTAGATTTGAAGAAAAATGGTTGAAAGATATGTTGTTAAAACCAAAATTACAAACATATATTCAAATCGAGCACAATTATGGCACTGAAACTTATGTTATTGCAAACTTATGGAGAAGTCAAAGGTCTTTAGTTGCACAGTTAAGAACAGGAATCCTTCCTCGGGCCCTTGAAGTCGGTAGATTTAAAAACATCCAGGAGGACAACAGGTTGTGCGAAGTATGCGAGTTAGGATAAGTTGAAAATGAATCACATTTTCTTTTGTATTGTTCCAAAAAAGAAAAAGTATGCAATTTGGAACACAGAGTGTCTATAGAGACCATCAAGAAAAAACACTAAGCAGCACATCAACAATCAACATACAAAATCCACTGTATATACAACTAGGGCTGTGTCTTCTGGTGATACGATACGTATCACGATACAGGAGTAACGATTCAATATATTGCGATACTGTAAGCAAGGAGATATATTGCGATTTTTTTAATCTAATTTTAGGAAAAATGTCATAGTATAAAGAACACACCACCATATGCATAAAATCTGAGTTAAAAAAGTTTACTTTTTTATGCAATCAGCACAGTGGGATCTGCATTTGCATTCATCACAGTCGCTGTAACATCCAACATCATAGCACTACTTTGAGAGGGCACATAAACTGAGATGGTGCATCTCTTTGCAAATAAAATAAAGCATTGACTGAGTTAGTTTTTGCATGTTATCTATTAATTAAAAAGCAATAGTGTTTTTGAGAATCGATATAGTATCACAAAACACAATATTGCCATATTATATTGTTTCTATATTTTCTTACACCCCTTTATACAAGATAGAATATGCAACAGAGAGAGATAAATGCTATGTAAACATCAGGCTTCAGCCATCATCCACCACAGAGCATGATATATAATCTATTTATTCAAAGTAAAATGTCGAAATCCTCAGTAAGACCCAGTGGTCTCAGTGCTCCTAAGGAGTGGATCCAAGACAGCATAATCTATCGTCAAACATCAGAAAACAATAAATGGATTAATCGGTTATTGACAGAAAATGTATCGGCAATAAATTAACCGTTAGGTGCAGCCCTAAAAAACATCTCTCAATTCACTATCGCATCATTTTTGAGCATCAAAATGTGTATGCACACTTCAGGCATTTCTTAAACCTTCCACAGTAAACACTTCAGAGCTTCGTCTGGTGTTAGATTACTTCTGAGCTGACCACATGCTCCCGGGACACACAAACCCAAATCATTACTGATATGGAAGTAAAGTTTACGTCACTAGAGCAGTGATGAAAACTGGCCTCAAGCAGCACCAGACAGAGACTGCATTATTTTTTAATAGCTTCAGGTTTTGGAACGGGTCACACCACAGAGACCGAGGTAGACCTGATAAAAGCCGAAGATGTGGAAGTGTGATTTAAATCCATTCTGTTGCTACTTTAAAATCATTTATTCGTAGCAATGATATCCTATTTTTGAGGATTTTTAAGGATGAGAGGTTGTTTGTCTGTTGGCCTGTTATGCGTTTTTCAACTTTGGCCTATTTCACTTGTGTAAATGGAAATTCACTCATCAGCATTGTGAATGTGTGGAGAGGAGCAACAAAGGGAGGAGTTGTAGACCTGAAGTGTGCTACGTTTCTGATCGTCCAGCAGAGGGCAGAGTGCTGTATACCTTTTAAGAGTGGATGCACTTGAATCATGTCAGAACATGTCCAGAGCATCCTTCAGTTTGGAAGGGGGTCCAGAAATTCCCTTTTTTGTTGCCATAATGAAAGGACACAAACATTGATGAAACTGAGGTTAGGAATGTGAAATACGCAGCTGTTTAGATGATCTGATACTTGTTTGCTCGGGTGCTTGCAGTTCATTATTTTGTAACTTTCGCTACCACTACAAGACCATTTCTGTTGTTTCAAGACTTGGTTCTTATTGTTGTATATGGCCAGCACACCTGTAACTGAGCTTAACATGATACCCACTCTCACATCATTTCAAAGGCAGATTAGGGCTGTGAAAATACAATATTTTGGGCTTCGAAGCTTTGGTGAAAAATATTCAAAGGTATTCAAAGCTTCGTGGCGCAGACAATATGTCATAACATTTTCCTCTGTCTGTCTGTCTCCATCTCCCCCGTTCCAGCACTGCTGCTGCACTACTGTACACACACGCACCTATACACACTGCGAATTTAAAGTTAGCCCAACAATATTTAAAACTATCACACTGTAGAGCTAAATCCAGATGTTACACTTAACGTTCATGAACTGAAAACACAGTTTGAAAGGGTTAAAGTTCTGAGACAAAAACACAGACAAGTCCCAGACCGGACAACACCGTGGTAGCGACCTGTCAATCCCAAGGTAGCCACGCCCTAAAGCATCGATTTGACTCTAAATGGGACCATAGTTTAATAGATAAACATCATGCTGTATTGAAGAAGACTTGAAACTACGTTTGAGTCCATAAACTCATGTTTACAATGTTTACTGAGGTAATAAATCAAGTGAGCAGTAGGCTAATCTTCTCATAGACTTCTATACAAGCAGATGTATTTTTGCAACCAGAGGAGTCGCCCCCTGCTGGCTGTTAGAAAGAATGCAAGTTTAAGGCACTTCAGCATTGGCTTCACTTTTCACACTTGGAGGTTGCTGTCTGGAAACAAGGTAACAGATGTTGGCCACAGAGACGGTTTCTCATCTAAATCCTACCAGCTGCACATGACCTCTGACCTCTCAGGACAGGGTCAAGGACTTAAAGCTCAAAGTGATTCCAAGAAATTACAGACTCCATTAAAATATCACAATATAATTAATGCTTATTATTATTATTATATCAATGGTATTCTGCAGCATGTCAAGCTGTCCACGTCATGTCTACATTGATATCCTGTGTCCACCCAACTGATGATTGAGTAAGCCGCTTGTTAACGAGAAGTGAAATAAAAGGAATTATATTTTGGCTGAATACACAAATTAGCATCATTATCGTGAATCATAAGGAGTGTTTCATGGTCTGATGCATCACCTGGTGACTCATGGAACCATTAATAATTGTTTTTTTGGACAGCGTTCACTCTTTTCAATGCCGTCTCCCCACCTTACAGTAAAGTATGTGTAAAAACTAAACCAGCAGTTATGTAACAGACTTAATTCATAACAAATACAATTTTGCATGGAAACCTGGGCAACAAAATCCGGGTCCTAGACATCGCAATGCCAGTCTAATTAGTATATTGTAATGTAATTCAGCTCAAGTGTTGACTAGATGCTCTGATCTAGAGCAACTCTCAATCCAATTTCTACATTTGACCTCATTGTGACCTCATAGTATACCACACATATACTGTGAACCCATAATTATTGTAAAAACTGAAAAGTAGTAGAAGAAGCCTACATGAAATATGAATTAAGAGAAGACATCAAACGTTTTTGTGGCTCAGAAGCCAACTGTAACCTCAAGCGATTAACAGTTTTTACTACAGAACCCACAGTTCCCCTGTGATGATTGCTTCTGGGCTTTTTGTGTCATTCCCTTTTTTTTCTCTCCTGCTCCTTGAGAGCATTTTGTTTCCTCGACTGAAGGCTACATAATGATAGCCTCCCTTAGCAGCAGCCAGGCCTTCTCCTGTGAAGCGCCATATGGCACAGGGATCAGGGATGACATCAGTTTCCACTTGGAAGTCCAAGTCAGGCCTTTAAGACGACCCATCCCTCTTTTACACATCTGTGACATTCATTTAAGGAGGCCCGTCCCGGTCGGTCAGACGGAGCAACCGGAAAAGAAAGTGGCCCGTTTTCCCTCCTCCTCCGGAGCTGTCAGCGGCAGCACATAGCTGCCTCTCTTAGTCACAACCTGCTGAAAAAAAAAAAGCTGCTCAAACAGGAGAGAAAAATGTAAATGGTGAAATGGGATGTCCACATCTTTCACAAGTACAGCTGAGTCACTCGAACTCGGTTTAGACTTGAAAGTAACACATTTTCTTATATTTTATGTAAACCCCCTATAATTTTTTGTACGTTTTCCTATAAACGTCCAGCAACACGTGTCAATTTCCACTCAAGTCAAAACAGTTCAGATAAACCCAATACACGTCACTTGCCCTGCATCAAAAAACAGATAGAGAAAGTTAGCAACTAGCTGGTGAATATATTGGAGCTTTTAGCAGCTAAAGAGCCAATCCGAACATGTAAACACTTTTGCCTTTTGACGTAGCTTGATACGTTGTACAACATACTTTGTTTGAAGCATATTGAGGCCGTACACTGAGAGAACTTTAAGGTCCAGTGTGTAGGTTTTGGTGGCATCTGGTGGTGTGGTTGCAGATTGCAACCGAGTACCTGTCTGCTCACTCCTCACTTTCCAAGACTGCGGTAACGTGAGCTGCAGAGTGCAAAACCGTGGGAACGCCGCTTGCCTCGCTCCTTACTATAATAACGCTACTTTATGATCAACGGAGGTCAGACAGCAACTGGCGATACCACGGTTTTGCACTCTGAGGCTCACGTTACGCAAAAGGCTCTCTCTAGATAGAGCCAGTGTTTGGTTTGTCCATTCTGGGCTACTGTAGAAACATGTTGGAGCAACATGGAGGACATGCTCCCTATGTGGATATGAAGGGCTCACTCCAAGTTAATGAAAACACAAATCCTAATTTCAGGTGATTATACACTAATGAAAACATAGTTATGAATATTATACATTTCTGCTAATAGAGCCCCCGAAATGTTACACACTGTTCCTTTAAAACTGTAATACACATCTGGTTTTTGCACCGTTTGGATAAAACTCAAGTGGCACTTTTATAACAGTTTTATTTTTAGTATATTAGTTTGAGAAGTGCAATGAACTCAATTTCCCACTTATTCTAAATTATGAGCAACAAGCCCGTCAATGTTATTGTCATTTATTTGACTGGTTTGTCTGTGAACTTGACTGATCTTCAACAGCAGAGACGTGTTAAGGAAATATAAAATGGACAAGGCAGCTGTTGTGTCGTCTGAAGCCTGACAGAGGCTGAGCTCCCGGCTTTTTTCCTCCACATGGTGAAGGTTTTATGTTGTGTCCAACCTAATAATTAACTTTGAACTTGACTGCCAACAGGTTTCAGTAACTACCACAGTGCAAAATGTGGACCAGCTTATATACTGGGGACAAAAGGTGCTTGCAAAATATGTGAAATGAATGTCTGACTGTTTGTTTTCCAGGTGCCGTTGTTGATGAATCCAATGGAAAAGTTCTTGTGGTCCAAGACAGAAATAAGGTATATATGTCACTTTATTGTTACATGTTGCTCTCCATTACATTATTTAAAATATCTATTTGTTTTTCCATATAGACCACATTCATTTAATTAAATTAAGATACAATTTTGGTATTTGGTTATTGTTATGTTCAATCAGGAATGCAGCATATGAAAAAGCTAGCTATAAGCATAGAGCTGTGATTATATATACTAGGTAAAGTTGGCAGCATGACACATTTCTTAAAAAGAAAAACTATGGCATATTTTGGCAGGTGAGATGTTATTTTTGGCAGCTACCAGAGCCGAAAGGCTTCAGTAATATTGGACACTGATCTTCCATCTAGAGTGAAAAAAATGAGCCAATGAAGCAGCAGATCTCTCGATGCTGCTGAAAATATCTGTGATTACTTGTGTTTGTTTAGGGAGTTGTATGTTGCCTCTGTTGATCCAGACGTGTGTGGAAATCCTCTCAGCTCCTCTCACGCTTAACATAGCTCCACACGACATTAGTTGACCTCAAGCAAACACGGTGTTTACGTGAGCTGAATGCACTCAAACAACTTTGTGAGTGTGCGCCTGTGTCCGCTCTCACAGAGCCCTGCTGTAGTGCTCAAGTTGTTATGAGGTTGACTTACAACAGGCCTCTTTTAAAATCTTTGCTACACAGATTTGTTTGCATTCTCAGTCGGCCAGAACGAGATTGCACGGTGATGCTGCAATTTTGGAAACCAATTATGTTTTAAGATACCAGCTAATTCGATTTGACATTAATGAGGCGATAAGTAAAGAACCTCTCGCACAACGTGTGCATTTTGTAACCTAAACAGTAGAGATTGCAAAAACAGCTTCTGTCCTTAATACAAACATTATATTTTGTAATATGACCACATGCACACCACCACCACCACGACTGCTAACGCTGCCAGGAATTCAAAGCATTAAACATCAGAAAGTCCTGGCAATGTGCCTACCCATGTAACACAATATACTGTACACCAGTATACAGTAGATCTTCTGCACAGTGGAAATGCTCCCTTCACCCACAGCTCGTAGCTAATGGTGCTAACAGTGCAAACAATGGAAACAAAGGTAACCGTAGTGTTAACACGGGGGGGGACCGAATGGTTGGGGCAACGCTGACGTGATCAGCTGTAACCGCCATATAAGAGCAGTACAGAGCGGCGGCCATGAGCTAGACAGTGGGGCGCACTCACAATCACAAACACGCACTAAAAGGCACCGGCAGCCAGCCCAGCTATGTCAACAAAGCATGGAGAAACTCGGATTACTACACACACAGAGGGAGAGCGACTTCATCCTCTGCTCAGGTAGACATTTACTCCTCTATATCTTAACATAGTAAATAGTTGTATGATGTTATATTAATGTTCTGGAGAGCACCTTTTAAAGTAATTACTCCCCCCTCCCCTATCCCTCCCCCCATACGATATACTGTACACGATATAGGAGTTTATGAATTAAAATGATTTAAATCTTTCCGTGGTGTAAAGTTGCAGTCTTTATGCGTACCCCTCTTCAGTAGGAGTAATCTGAGAAGGGACGGTAAAATGTGGATCATATGACAAATATAGTTCAAATTATAATTGATGGAATAAAAGTGGGTCTGCTGACAACATGCGACATGTGTGTCCCAGCCGGGAATGTGAAGCGCATATAATGTATCTTAATGGCTTCTGTCCAGAAGCAGAGGGAAACAGTTAGTGGCTTGCAAGTGTGGGAAGTGTTTTATCTCTTCCTCTTCTATTCCTCCTCCTCCTCCTCCTCCTCCCTCCTCCTCCTCCTCCTCCTTCTCCCCATCAAACTGTTTACTGGAAATGGGCTTCATAACAGTCTGGCCCTTGGCAGTCGAGAGTCTCTGGCACACTGAGCCGGTTCAGAGCTCACGAAGGGTTACAAACTTCCTGAAAAGAAGCCAGGACATTATCACTCTCGCATCAGTAGAAAACACAAGACAGATCCCCAGTGGACTGAAGGTCATTTCATCCATCGGGGAGCTGAATGATGTTAATGGGGGTTTAATTTAACCGTCGTTCAATCATTTCCCAGTAGACCAAGCGTGAACAGTTTGTTTGGCATCCTTGCGCAAGTGATTTTGGTATTATTATTTTTGCATTTAGCTCTGACAGCTCCTTTTACTCTGGAAAAAAAAAACACACTGATTAGAGTTACACAAAATCTCTTTATTTCTTCCGTACCAGCCCATTTTCAAACAGTTCCAAAAATATATGGTGGCGAATCCTAAAAAAACATCTGTATTTAACCCTAAATGAAATGCTGACTTATTGTGTGGAGTCAAATTAAATAGAATGTGAACATTTAATGCTGTAGTGCATTTGTGTTCCTCACAAAGAGAGGATTTGCAAAACAAGGAAAATCTGAAGATGAAATAAAGCACTGCATACAAAAAAATCTTTTAAGTAACTACAAAAATATATGTACAACACTGACATCATAATTTAACCAGCAGCATACTGTTATTAAATATCAAGGATAAGTGGTGAAACAGGTTTTTGGAGGACACACTTTTCACCGCATCAAATGTAAAAGTCTCCAGAGTGAGGCACTAAATATAAAACGTAAAATACAGTAAGAGGATGCTCAGATCAGAGCATTGAATGTCTCTCTGTCTGTATATTATTAGTTCAGATACATAAGATGATGCTTTGAACACACAATGTACTACTTGCTGTGATTGTCTTAAAGAAACTACTGCCACGCTGTAAGACGGTGCCACTGATTTAAAGAAATTGTGATTCAAAACAAGAACAAAATGGACATTTTCTGAAGCATACATGTTGATATGACTCTTAAGATACATTTACAGCAGTGCCATCTATCACAATTGATGTTAAATTTGTACTTTTTTCCAGACAAAGAATGCTTGGAAGTTCCCCGGTGGCTTGTCTGATCCAGGAGAAAATATTGGTGAGTGAGCGTGACGCTCAACAGAGCAACAAACTAATACAGTACATCTAGCTAAATCCTTTGATTTTAGTGTTATGCTTAAAAGATGATACATTCATTTGAACTGTACAAAATAAGGCACATGTTATATATATGCAAATAATAATCTGTTTCTACAAATTCACCTTTTCTAACATTTTAAAAGCAGCTTTAATATTATGATCCAACCCATAAAGCAGCGTCAAATGTTTACAAAAAATATATGTATTTTCCCTTTTCCCCCACATCTAAACATCCATCTGCAAAGTGACTCTGACAAGGGAACGTAAATATTTTCCTCTCTGTCAGGATCTCTTAAAAATGCCTCAACGTACATTATTATTATTAACATTTTAATGAATCTTTCTCAGGTGCCACTGCCGTTCGTGAAGTCTTTGAGGAAACCGGCGTCCAGTCCGAGTTCAGGTCTCTGCTCAGCATCCGGCAGCAGCACAACCACCCCGGCGCCTTCGGCATGTCGGACATGTACATCATCTGCCGACTCAGTCCTCTCAGCTACGACATCAACTTCTGCACTCAGGAGTGTCTGCGCTGCGAGTGGCTGGACCTCGCCGAGCTGGCCAAGACCGACCACACCACGCCCATCACCTCTCGCGTAGCCAGGCTGCTGCTTCAGGGCCTGGAGCAGGGCTTCGACAGGATCGACCTCGCCATGGAGGAGCTACCTGCCGTCTACTCTGGGATGTTTTACCAGCTGTACCACAGGCAGCTTCCTCCGACACTAAAATCCTAACAAGCCACAGTCAACCTGATGGGGGTTAGCGTATCAAGTTGACACACGGTTGTCAGTATTACTCATATTTAAAGTGTATTTATGACTGGAATTCTGTTTGCAGTGTGTTTTTTTTTCACACTGTTACTGTTGATGAAATATGGTGCAATAGGCTGTGGACTACAAGAACATTCACTTTGTGGTTTTTAAAAGAGATATGCCACTGTGGTGCCTGGCTGCAAGACTGCAGAGTTTTATACGGTTCATTTAACACTTTTTGACGGCCATGTTGGTAGAGTGCTGCAGGGATGATGGATTTTTGTAGGCCAACGAGGAAGTTAGCATCGCCCTGCGTTCCCTCGACAAAAGGCCAATAGGATTTGTCCACTGGATTTTGGATTATTGCAAAAAAAATAAGCTCTGTTGTGGCAAACACCGGTTCCATAAGATAATCTTCACAAATGAACACTACTTTTATGATTTTGAAGTGTGAGAGAAATCAACAGAAGTAAAAAGCTAACGTTAGGCAATAAACGAACTACACCATGGTCACATGAGAGCGAGTAAACACAACGAGGCTGTAAAAGGGCAACGAGTCGGCGTGATGACGTTTAGTGGTCTCATTTAGCCACTTTTTTAAGACACTTAAAAGCTTCAAAACTCACAAGTGGGGTGTTTACTGACATATTTTATGTCGTAGAAGAAAACGTTAAAACCACAAACCTTATTTCAGGCATCTAACTAAGAACCCATTGAAATAACCCATTGACTTCCAGAGGAGGGAACCGGAAATGCTAAAATGCTAACTCACATCCAGGTTTTAAGACTCATTCCTGCAGCACTCTATATTCATTTTTTAAAAGGTGCTATTTTAAATTCTGCTGTGTTTTTTTTAACTGGGAACAGGTCGGTTTACCAAGCTATTCACCAGTGTCGGCTGACCGTTTCCTGGCAGAAGCCAACGGTAGTGGCTAGCTGTATTAATATTTGCTGCATTGCTGAGTTAGCCTACTGACTGGTCAAAAAAAGTCACAATCTTTGTGTCCAAGTTAACTGCCTTTCTGTCGTTGAACTAGACTTCATTCACAACAATTATCTCGTATTAATAAATGTATAAGTTATGCTCCAGTGCCATGCAACGTGGAGTTTTTGCACAAATCTCAAATTATACACTTACAAAATGGGGAACGCAGTTTTATCAGAAAACAAAGACAAGCTCAGGAAACCTGTTAATTATGTCAAGGTAGTGACACAATAGGTAGGTGAGTAGTGTTAAAAATATTTAGAAAAAACTGTAAGTAGTGCTTGGGTTTTGATTTTAGTGGGTTTCGTGTGCTTAGTTTTTATTTTCATATCAAGTTATAATAATTTGATTTGATGGTTTTAGTGCATTTTCTTAACCCCTTTTTATGGAGGAGGTGTGTTTAAACAGAATATCCCTCTATATGCTCGACATCTTGCAGCTAAACACAGACTGCAGCTTACACAGTCAGAAGCCAGGGAGGGAAGATCTGTATAGGTAAAATGAACATACTTTAGTCGTACTTTAGGGGTGCACTTGAGCAAGGCACCTGGCTCCAGTTGCACTAGTGTAGCAGTTGGCTGGTCCACAGCAAAAGCCTGGTTTTACTGGGAAGCAGCCACCTGTGAACGCGTGCCACTGTTTGAAAGTAAAAAGCTGAATAAGAGCAGACATGTTCAGGATGTAACAGTCTGAAAGCGTCACAGCTATTTTTTTTGGGCAACGTTGATGGAACACTTTGTCTTCATTGCCGTCACATTCTTCTTCTTTGTCGCTGCCACTTAAGACGTTAATATTTCTCAATCAGATCCCAGATTAGCACTTGGCAGACATTGGTAGAAAAAGAATGGCCTTTTGACCCGGTCCAGTTTTGCTTCCAGACTTGTACTGGCCAGTCCGCTTCAGTGCCACGTACATGTTTGGGTACTTCCTGGAGCGGTAGGTGTTGTAGTTGTTGCTCTCGAGCCGCTCCAAGAAGTAGCATTCGTCTGTTGCTCGTCTCTGGAGAGGAAGACACAGAAGGAAAACAAATTCATTTTATTTGATGTTCAGGGTACTGGATGTGATTCTGCTGTTTAGCAAGGAGAAGTGGGGGATTCAGGGGATTTAAGAGGGAGGATTAAACCTTCAGCCTTTTGCTTACAAGACAAATAACCACTGGGACAATCCCCCGTAGCAATACACTTAAATTAACTTGCAAGCTGATGAAATGTAAGAAAACTGTGAAACTGCGCTGTAATATTTCAACAAATGGAAACTGAAGTTAGGTCATTCTGTCTGTACGATTAATAAAAATGTTACTGTATTTCTTTCCAAGCTGCTAATAATCCTCTCTGCTAATGTACATCATTAATGTAGTGGCATTTCATCAAATATGTTGTTTTGTTTGGATGATATTTGATTGAATTTGTTTAATATATGTTGTTGGAAAGGGAGAAGATTTATAATGCTGCCATTTCCTGACATTAAATTATCACATAAAACAGCCAAAGCTAAATGCCACCTTTATTTTGAAGGAGACTGTTGGTTTAGAATAATTCCTGCTCAGTGTTTCACAATTATACAATCAATAAAGACACTTTTTAAAGGGAACCATAACTGATGAGGGACATTATTACAGCTCTAGTTAGTGTTTGTCTTCCTTGAGTCGTGATTAAACATGGAAGTGAAGGGGCTAAAATGTTAAACATGATAAATGTGAAGACTTTAAAGAGAGAACAAAATTAAGATGGACAAACTTGGATTTGATATGAATATAAATGACGAGGTTTAAAAGGGGCCACTGATGAAGCTCACAATAAAATACACATTAAATGATTTCTCTCTTGTGCTGTTATCTATTTTTAGTGCTCACATTACCCACTCTTTTAACATTGTCCTTTGTAGAAAACCTGAAGAAAACCCTAATTACACAAAGTCTGGTTGAAACGTTGCTGTCTGGCTGGGCGTTAACTGACCTCCACCCTGTCCTACAAGAGGCTTTTGTTTTACTTTCTGTTTTACTTAACTGGGATTGCTCAGCTACATTATGTAACTACTAGTTAGAAGACATTCTAACTGCAAAAACCACCCAGGGCTACTTTGTTCAATCCATTGTGAAACAGCAGCAACTTTCAACAAACAATAATCTGATGTTTGGTGGGTTTTCTTTTTGCAAATTGGAAAACCAGTGAACCATTGATCATCCAAGCTAGTACAAGCCTAAATATAGCCAGGAGGACATAGCAACGCGTTCTCATCCCAACTCGTCACATACCGACGCTTTGTCAGACCCCTCGGCGTAACTTTTCTGTCGCAGTAAACACATGTTTATTGTTGTAAATGAAACAAAAACACTCGCTTAGGTTCAAACAACACAACTATAGTTAGGTTTAGGAAAAAAACAACATGGTTGGGCTTAAAACTACGACGTTTGTACAGTGAAAATGACACTGGATATTGTGACAAGCGGAGATGAATGAACAGCTGATTGTAACGTAAAAGTGAAACTTAACGCACGGGACTCGAACAGCGGTTTCCTGGATGAAAGCTTTGTGTTTGTTGGACCCATCCGCCTACTGTACCTCCCGCCCGAAGTGTCTCTTTTGCTTCTTTAAGTTACGTCACCACAGCATTTTCCCCAAGCGTTTAATATGACGTGGATGGGTTTACACTGTAGTTGATGGAAAGCCCATGACAAAGTGTCAGTACATGATGCCCTGGGATTGAGAGTAAGTTGGATGTAGATATACAGAGAGAAGGCTATTTGATTGTATCCAGTCTTAGATTACTGAATGGAAATTTAAAAAAAATCAAAAAGGTGCAGGAAATTTTGATTTTTACATCATTAAAAATGTCATTCAGGGATGCTGATGAATTCTGTTAAAGGTTAAGGGTGGAATAAATATTGAAAATAAGTCAAATCTTCATCAGAACAAGTGTCTGTATTGACTTGTGTGTAAGTGGTCAGAATTCATCAATTATATTAGCAAAAATCTAATACATAGCAGATGACTTCTGCTTCTAGAAAAAAATGTGCAAGACCAGACGAGAGAAACATCCAGTCAAGGTGCTAAATTAGACGGAAAAAATTGTCTTCTCTTCGGCAACAAATCTTCTTGTCAGTCAATATCCTGACTTTTTCTTTTTTCACACCGCACATGGTAATAAGAGGAGATTTAATATCTTGCGGGTTTTTTAATGGTTTTCTTCACACAAGTCAGAACAGAACAGAGAATGACGCCTTGGGTGGCAGCTGCTGGAGCTTCTCATTAGAGAGGAAATGCGTCCTGCCAATTACATGGACTGTGGACAAGCCTTCACAACCACCAAACCACATCAGTCACCGACACTTCACACTTCCACTGCCGCTGTAAGCAGCAACTTTGCGGCAACTAGACCGGCAGCGGTGCCAAATTGGTGTTGGCTACTCGTCACGAGCAGTCAGGAAATCCTTAGTTCCTCAGTTTAACTTGACAGGACGTGGTGTAATGAGACAAATTACAAAGGGCAGAGTGTCTTAACCTAACTGGGAATATGTTTCCCATTTTTTATTTTGCTCATGTGAAACATCTGATCACTGAACAACTAAAAATAGCAGCCCGAGTGAGTTTGTCTGCTGGTCAGTCAGACAATATGTCTTTTAAGAGCGAAAGAAAGAAAACAGACTTCAGATGTTCTGCTGCAGGATAGAAAGAAACAATACCAGTAAGATCTGCCGTGCATCTGCTCGCTTAGTAAAACAGCAGACTGCATGGATCTAAAACTGAAGTCTTCTCTCTAACATTTATTCTTTTACAAATTAAGTTCTGTCTCTTCAAGCTTAAATCTTCATTCAAAAATGTCATGCCTCTCCATCATTTCTGTTTGCCCACGCTCTCAAAACTCCTCTCGTTCACAAATTCCATCATGTCTGTACAAAAAACTGCCTTCCAATGTTTTATGAACCAATCAATTGTTGGATGCAGCTCCTTAAATATCCTTGTGTTTCTATCTATCATCTCTCACGTAACACAGTATAACATAGTTAAACAATAATTTTACAAAAGTAAAAATGTTCTATATTTACACCATATTATCCCCAAAACATGCATCATTCTGTGACATTTTAGGTTTTTGCACACATCGATGATGCCACTATAATCCCCTCTCTCTGTAATCCTTTAGACGATAGACTGTATATAAGGAGTGGACGTAGTCACCGTGACGTCACCCATTGGTTTGTGGACTACAGTTTTGAAGCCTCGAGACAGGTTATAATTAACTTTCATGAACTGAAAACACACTGTGAAAGGGTTAAAGTTGTAAGACGAAAACACGGACAAATCCCAGACCGGACAACGCCGTGGTAGCGACCTGTCAATCACAAGGTAGCCATGCCCGAAAGCATCCCCTGCTTTATGGTCTATTTGACACTAAATGGGACCATAATTTACTAAATGAACATCATGCTGTATTGAAGAAGACTTGAAACTAGAGATTGAGACCATAAACTCATGTTTACAATGTTTACTGAGGTAATAAATCAAGTGAGAAGTAGGCTCATTTTCTCATAGACTTCTATACAATCAGACTTCTTTTTGCAACCAGAGGAGTCGCCCCCTGCTGGCTGTTAGAGAGAATGCAAGTTTAAGGCACTTCAGCATGGCTGGAGTTGCCCACTGCTCCAGATGTATACCCCCGCGCCCATTTCTAGCACCTGAGCTAATTGGTATGTAGTGTTACCGGGTTGTGACCCAGGTTGTATCTGAATTGTCCTGACCAGGGATTAAACCGTGTTGACTGGCTCGGTTTGAATTGACAAAAGAACATTGGTCAGATAACTCCAGTCCAACCCTGGTCATTTATGTGAAAGAGGGATCAGACCAGCTCAATCCTCCACTTTCCCACCACCCCACCTGACCGTCAGGTTGCCCTTGGAGATCCAAAAAATCCACAATAAAAGCCTGCAAATACCGGAGCTCACATCTTTCACTTATTTGCTTTTCTCCACCGGCAGCATCGAGACTCTTGGGAGAAATATCCTATTATCTTATATCTTATTTTCACGGACCTGACTTTTACGAAGGTGCTACTGTCCACATTAATGGAGTCTAATCGAAACATTTATGCTGTTGCTAGTGTATAAATATTGTCATCCATCCATTTTCTTCCGCTTATCCGGGGCCGGGTTGCGAAGGGCAGCAGGCTTAACAGAGAATTCCAGACATCCCTCTCCACAGCAATGTTTTCCAGCTCTTCCTGGGGGACCACGAGGCGTTCCCAGGCCAGAAGAGATATATAATCTCTCCAACGTGTGTTCTGGGTCTACGCCAGGGCCTCTTACCAGTTGGATGTGCCCAGGAGGCATCCTGATCAGATGTCCGAACCACCTCAGCCCCTCGCAGACTGGCTCTAGGTAAATATTATCATCATAATTATATTTCTTCATTATCTTTTTCAACTGATTTCTCCTTATTGTAGTGGGAATGGGAATAATATAGCTTATTGTATTTAATTTTGCAGAGCCAAATAACATCACATATTTGTTTCTTTGCCAGTCTGGACTGTATGCTTCCCAAAATCAAACCCCAAGTCATGTAACATAATTTGGATTTGAGCACTCAAAACCCAAACTTGCTAGCGTTGCCATGACGAGTGTCATGATTTTGTTGGCCGAGGCAGCGTTAACGCCGAGGACGAGACTGGAGAATGGAAAGAAAGACAAACGGTCTAACTGATTGGATTTTGGGAGAGACGCCTCAGTTGGACCAAAGTGTGGTCAAAACAAACAGGAGATGCATAGATACAAAACTGTTTTTGACAGGATCAACTTGACCTGGGCTTATTTAATGTTGTAGCAAACCTTTTGTATTCTCAGTGCTGACTATGACAAACGTGTGTCAACCTAATTAGTTCTCCTGCGAGGGAGGATTTCTTGTCGGGTGGCTGGTAAATATTTGGTTTCCAAAACACAGCAGTCCAAATGCTGCTCGTGACAAAGTTAGATACACTAAATGGAGGTGTTTGATACAGATTTGTGAAAAGCACTGTTGGTAAAAAGCTCTTTGAACCCTCTCAGGAAATGCTATTTGAGGATTTTACTGCATTCACTGTAATCTCAAAACTCTTTATAGAACCGAAACAATATAACTATTATTAACAGAAAGATGATGATTGAGCTCACTCACCGCTCCAAACAGTCGTCCATCTCTGTTCATGGCCAGATAGCGATTAGCACAGACTCCTTTGATGACAACCTCCCCCACTGAGGTCGCCTGGAGTTGAAGCTTTACTGAGGAAAAAGACAAAATGTTTGTATTTGAACAAAATGAACAAAACACACAGACGTCATAAGTACTTTTCTTGTGGGATGTTTAGTCAAAGGAAAAAACATTAAGTGCTTTCTGAATACACATATTTTATAAAAAGACAAAGAGGATATAAACATCTTAGGCACCGGATTTCTACACTAAATCACAATTAAATAGTTCATCTCTTCAATGTTTCATGGTTACATCAACGTCACCCTCTTTTTGACACTAGCAGTGTCAGAGCAACTCAAGAAACAAATCACAGTAAAGGTGCTATGTGAGGCATTCCAATATGAAATCTTTACTACAGCAGTTAACATGAGTAACAAGTGAGACAGCCTATAAGACAGCCTGTGCTAACAACATGCTTGCTACAGGACATTTAATGTTGTAAACTTAAACTTTATGCCAACTAGTTGTATTTTGGAGGGGAGATTGCTGATTAGCATGATAGCACAAAACAGAAAGAGGAAACTGGTCTTCAAGAGCAAACAAAGCAAAAATGTCCAGATATATATTAATACTTAAAGCTGCATTAGTCAATATAAAGTGTACCTGTTTTGCTTCTGTGCTTTTCCCCTTTCCTTTATTGTGTTATATAGGGTTTTTGAGCATGTAAAAGGTCTTCAAAGCTACAAAGACAAAAGTTACTCTCCCCCACAGAAACACTACTCCACTGCCTGTAACGCCTTGCTTGAAGTCCTGCTTTTTCTTTCGTAACGTGGTGATGTCACCAAGTAACACATTTCCATAATACCTGCCTACCGACTAGTTTGGCACGCCCTCAAACAAATACTTTACTTGACTTTGGCTTATTGTTATTTATCTTATTTGTTATTATCTAAGTTTCACTTGATCATATTTCATCATTACAATAAAACTACTCCGTTTGGAGTCAAAATTATAAAATGTAGTTGTTTTTTTATTGATTTTATACTGTGCACAATGGTAGAATCTGATGATGCACAGGGTAAATGTCATGGCCAAAGGCTCCATTGATTGGACATGGAGTTTCCTGTATCCACTACAGGAGTATCAGTAGTATTTTATAGCCAGATTCCCTTTCAAGAGGTAGAAAACCCATTTGGCACACTTTGGGTATCCAAGGGGCCAAATGGAGAGTCCACCTGGTCCTATCCTGACTAAAACCTTTGTAGAATCTATGTGCTTTGTGTTATTTATATCTGCTTTGGCAAAGTTGTAGTCAAGGAGTCGCTGAATGAATTCAGTGGCATTTCTGTGCATGGCATCATTGCTATAATGGTGTTATCCACTGTCTAATCTATAGAAAACATTATATTTTGGTTGAATTCTCTGAGGTCTAACCTATCCATAGAGACCGAGATCATACATGTAGACCTGGTAGTTGTGGAGCTATTCTTGATTTATTTTGGGTATGTCTGTCTAGGCGAACCACACCTTCCAGCACCCTAGGGCTTACGAGGTTAAAAACTTAAGAGGCTAAAGCTGCTGCTGCTGAGTTAGTGAGGAATATCGATTAATGTGGCTTTAAATGTGCTGACAGATCATTCATTCTTTTTTTTTTTTTTTTTTTTTAATTCTGGGGATATATGTATTCATTTCTGTTGCACCTCATTTGCGATTCCTCCCAAATTTCTGCAGTGAATGAGTGAAACACCATTGACGCCACAGGTAACAATAAGCTAACTCCCATCAACAGTAGCATTACAGAGTGGCTGACAGCAGTCTGAGGAGCACACAGTACCTGTTGGCTGTGTGACAGCCTCCACACAGACAGATGGATCAAAATCATCTCCACATTTCTTTTCTTTTTTTGAAGAGGCAACGCTGCTTGCCAACAAAGCATACTTCGCATGAAGCCAAACCACCAAAAAGGAAGCAGGGGCCCCATAAGGTAAATTAGTGGATCTGCTCAGAATTAATCCACATTAAGACTTCACATAGACACACATCTGTCTACAGTTAAGCACGCTGCCTGGATGATTCATGTCACAGATCAAAGAGGTGTTCTTCCCTGGAAATAAATCATAATTGGTGAGTGTGCTGTCGTGTGTTTTGAGGTTTACTGAGGATATCATGTATTGTGAATACAGAAAAGCCTTCCCTCAACTGTGCTCATCTCTAGTGTGGTCCTATCTGTAATTGTCCTGGGGTTGGTGATGTAAGGGCAACATTTTGTGGCAACATACTCTATACAATATCAGCCCAGTCACACAGCAGTTCGTGAAATTTAAGGTATTGATTTGAGTACATTGAAACAAATTTAATTTTTTTTTTCATAATGGTAATTTTAAGTCCACGTTGATTTATTTGTCATGTAACTTCCATACTTAAGTTACGGCACTTCCTGAGTTATTTTAACTCGAACCGCAATCTATTCCTAAAGTTAACGAAGTAGCTTTTGTCACATAACTTCTGTACTTAAATTCCGTCACTTCCAGTGTTATTTCAACCCAAACCGCGATCTTTTATTAAGTACTAAGTAGTTTGTTGCCTAACAAAGTCGATATTTTCCTAAACCTAACTGAGTAGTTTTATTTTGAAAAGACTGGAGCGGAAATTGACACGTGCGTCACATGTTGCCGGACAAAAATACGTTGTTGAAAGTCGTGCTGAGCGTCCCGAAAAAAAAAGGAAAATTTTTGTTTATGTACACGAATTATAGATTATTTCACAAACTGCCGTGAGACGGTGTTGGCAATATTGTCCTCACAAAGCTTTGGCATGGGGAGTTACAAAGAACGC
Source organism: Sebastiscus albofasciatus (assembly GCA_916701655.1). Lineage (NCBI taxonomy): Eukaryota > Metazoa > Chordata > Actinopteri > Perciformes > Sebastidae > Sebastiscus > Sebastiscus albofasciatus. Next base: position 20,583 of record CAKAOI010045332.1, read on the forward strand.
AAATGTGATGGAGTAGAGTCCCGCATGAGGATCCTTGGATATATTGGGTAACACTTCTCACCAATGTTTCCAATTCTAACTGGCAGGTATGTTGTGTTGTCCAAATAGTTGGCAGGTCGTTCGCAGCCTTAACAAAAGGACCATTGATGAAGCACAGCTCAGGTCACATTAACTGTAAGAAACCATTATGGGAAAAAGCTAAATGATTAATCCTGTTTTGTGACTCACTGTGGATTATATTCCTTTCTGAAGCCATGATACTGACTCTTTGAACAACAGGAAGTTTTTTTTAAATGATTAAATGCAATTTTTGCACAACAAGGTTACTCTGACAGTTTAAGTCACAAACAAGTCTAACTGAAGGTAATTGAATTATTCTAAAAATAGCTCCTCTCGTCTTGAACTGGTTCCATATCAGGCATTTGTTTGGGCGCACCTGCTTGAAACGTCACACTTTATCTTGGGCAATACGTTTCCATCGAAAAACCACAATATTTTCATGTGCGCTCTCCTCCCCTCCCGCTTACTGATGCAACTCTGGACACACACTTAAAAGTAATCAGTGATACAGGGGCACCGAGGGGTATCACAGTTGTCCAGGCCAAACAATTATGTAAATGTTTCCACTTTAATAACTGCTAACTTAAAGAAAAACAATAGAAACTTCTCTCACTTTCTCATAAATATTGAGCCACAGATTATATTTTATTATATTTTACAGTAATAGTATCATTTTTAGATATATTAGTGGTAAAAGTTCATTGAGCTCCAACACTGACAGGAACCTCTAGATCAGGAATTTACTTATTCTGGCATTTAACTCCATGTTGTGCTGTTTTTGTGTGACGTAAACCACACAGTAAGCAGTGTGAATGCCTGTGACTCAGCATGGGGATCTACATTTACTAAAAACATCACGCATATTCCATCAAAGTTGCCATTGATTAAGAAAATTCTGAGGTGTACTTCTCTTGAACTACGGTTATTATATTTTCCAGAAGTAGGCCTACACACATTTTGGTGTTTACAATGTGGAGAATGAACCTCAGTAAGCTGGAAAATTCACATCGTTCCTCCATGATGTTTTTGCTTCACTCTTAACTTCCCTGTTGCACATTAAAAAAAAGAACATAAAGAAGCTTTGTGTGCTGTGCAAAGTGAGGAAGAAGAAGAAAAAGAAGAAGCAGAAAGGGACTGGAAGTACTTACTGTGGGGGTCGCTCTTCTCCCGGATTCCATCCACAACCCCCTCAGACTTTATCCTCAAGAAGAAGCCCCCGTTTTTACAGTACAGCCTTTTGGGTTCCTTGAAGCTCCCGGGAGGAAAGCCGCCGCTGCCGCCGTCTTCAGGTGTGGAGGGAAGTGTTGTGATTTCTCCCGTGGCCATATCCTCCTCTTTCCCCGCTTCCCGGCGACTGCTTCGTCTCCTTCTTGAGCGGTGCAGGAGCCCCACTGTGGCCTCCCACCTCCCACTAACCGTTCCCTCCTCCCCTCCTCCACAGAGCTTCACACAGACTGATTCTGCTTAACCTCAGGGGTCAGTTTGCTTGAGCACCCCCCACTCAGGGCAGCAAGTGCCCTTTGAGTCCTGAGAGTCTGAGGCAGAAGGACTCCAAAAATGCCTGAACCTAACAGCAAACGTCTAAATCTACCATTCGTAGCTGCTCGTCTGTTGTTTGTAGAGCGGGCAGCTGCTTTGCCAGTGTACTTTGAGCACACTGGTAGGGGGGATGCATGCGGATTCCCCCTCGCTTCCACTTCTTCTTGCAATGAAGTGTTTAAATCAGGGCAGCTGGCTTAGATCTGCAGTGGAAGGCTTTCCCCTTTGGGCCTCAGTTCGCATGCGCTCTAGGAGCACCAACACACACACACACGCCCACTAATGCTCACTGATTTAACCAACCAACCAACCAAGCACAAGTCGAGAAAGGAGAGGAGGGCAAGGAGGGGGACGTGCAACTTGGACTGTGTCACTGAGACCCTGCAGAGAGCCAAGAGCAGCAGCCAGCATGTGAACCGAACCAGTGTTTTCATTCATCCAGTCAAGAGAAGAGAGACACAAAAAGAAAACCAGCGTAGTCGGCTTTTTAGTGAATCACTCGGTGCTATTCATAAGTGAAAAACAACAATGTGAAGTAAACTTAAGATGAAAAAGCTTGCAGCATGAATGAGTGATTTTAATTGCTATTCTCCACTTTGGAGGATCAGTGATGGGAGTTATCCGTGCAGGATTTGTTCCTTTTTCTTTCATTTTAGTACCAACAAGACCATCCATTTGCCAAAATAGGAACTCACTGGTTTGGGCTTCTGGGTAAAGTTTACCACATCAGAAACTCGTGCTGGATCAGTAGAAAGTCAGCTGTGCTTCAGTTGACGTCATGTTGGTGACCCCCCCAGAAACTGGTTGGTGAAACATCTGACACCCGGCCAGGCTGTTCAGTGACTAAGGCCGGAGACTTGCACAGTTGTAACACTTGTGGTCAAAATAGGCGTCCAACAGGAAGGATTTAGATGGTTTTGGACATCCTTAGGATGCATTTCATTGGACTGCATCATCGTCAGGATGTATTTTCTGGGACTGCATTAACCGAGAACTCTCCAAAAAGACAGGAGAGTTTATCCAATATGTATGCAGAGTGAGTTTACTGAACGTATATTCTTTTTGGTCCCGTTTTTCATCACAAAGGAAGTGTGTCAAGTACACCACTACTGAATTGCAACTATACAAATGCAATGATTCTCCTCATTAGAGGGCATTGTAACAAAAAATAGATTATTGATATGCCTTCCCACAGCCATGCTTTTCTTCAAACTAGTGACCTTTTCAATCACAGACCTAATCATTAGACGTTCACTGTATACTTCTGTCTTCTTTTGAAACATTTTGTACTTTAGCAGAGAAATTCTTGTCACCAAATTGATGCTGAGATTCCCCCTTCTTCAAGTATCTCGGGATAAGATCAAATATCAAGGACAATGTAAAGAAAAAGGCAACTGCTTACCTGTTAGTGTAAAGAGTCTTGTTTTACTCCAGTCTAGTGGACCACATGTAAATGCTCCAAGCGAGCTCCATAAACAGATTGATCACTGCTTTAAGTTGGCAAAAACAATGCCATAAAAACATGTTTTTTGTTGGCACTGTCTGAGGACAATAAAACAAGATTTATGGTTTGTCAGTGGTTTCTCACTAAAAATAATGTCCTGCTGTGACACAGCCTTGTATCAGTATGGCACCTGTTCCAAAACTGATGGCTTTATTTTAAAACCTGACGGAAGCTACAGTACTTAAGAGTTCAACAGGCATTCTGGTGCAGTAAAACCTTAAAGGTTGGGCCCATTATTATTATTATTATTATATAATTCTGTAGCTTCCCAGTCGTGTTCCTTATATATTCAAATCCAAATATTCACAATTTGATCAAAGTACGTATGTTTTAGCGTCAAAATGCGTCCAAATTTTACCAAGCTCTTCTAAAAACTTTTTCCCACGTGACCTGACGTAGGTTTCTGCATGATGACGCTGCTACATATACAGTATATACAGTATACATCCTTATGGTCAGTGTGAAACTAAGCATTGTTCTGCTGTGGACGCCATGTTAGTTTGGATCTGAAAGTCACACAATAACAAACAAACTACCCGATCAAGGCAGCGGTAGACCAGCAACTCCTGTGTTATGCAAAGTCAAATTACTGTTTTTGTAAATGGAGGCTGGTGGCTTTGAAGAAAGGCTTCAGTTCCCCCGTCTGAAAGGGCTGTTGGAAAATATTCTAAATATAGAGTACGCTAACTGATATTTTTTTTAAGTGGGCCTATTTTAGGTGGTTAAAATACGTTTTTCTGCTGCTCCCGTTGACAGATGCTTCACCTCACTGCAGAATACAAGAGTATACATATAACCCCACTTCAAAAAATCCAAACTAAACCTTTCAGTTATTTCCAAACTTAGCACAGCTAACTCTGACTCAGCTAGTGCTAGCGTTCACACTATTCATAACTGTATTAATCATCTTACTTTGGTAACCTGCTACGTCACTGCTTTTTGCTAACAGCTGAGTGGGTGTTTCCGTTTGAATCAAATATCTCAATATGCAAACAGGTTTTAGTATCACGTGTAAACATAATGAATCTAATGCCCAAATCAGAACTTCAAATGCTTTCATTTGCTTCTTCCCCTCATATTTTTATCTTTCGTAATCATTGATTTGTTAGTTATTGAGATCTTACTTTGAATAAGGTAACATTGGCCAAAATTAAATTAAGAATCCATGCTGTCAGCTGTCTAGCAATTATGAAATAAAACTGGATCATCTCACCCAGCTCTTTAGCTTTTACATTTTTGAAGTAATCTAGAAATGTGTGCATGCATCAGTCTAGTGCAGATGAAGCATGGGGGCAACGTGGACTCAGCCTGAACTCTCAGATGTGTCACCAACTTCACCATTCCAATTTCCTCCTCAATGTTGTGTTTGTTATGTTATGTCATACCCCACCCTCCTACGACCACGCCACCGCTGAGTCAAGGTTGTTATGGCTCCACCGTAAAGCCTTTGTAACGTTTTTATTTCACTGAGCTATTTTTAGAACGCAACAAGACGCACTCTCTCAGATCTCAGAGGAAATGGAAGGTCTCGTGTTGTTTCAACTGACACCTTTGAAATGCAACACGCACAATAGGAAAAAATGTCTAAAGATAACCAAGAGTGTGCTTTTCTTTTCATGTGAACCATCATTGTTATTGGGGTTGTTTTTGATTTTTCCAATTAGTAGACATTTCTGTTCGGAATAACACTTTTTCAGGCCGGAATAGAGGTTTTTATATTTTTAAACTTGTTAAAAAAATGATTGTAAATCTTGTATCTAGTGCTAAAGAGTGCAAGGGTCAGAGTGTGGTGGCTTTGTAATACTCCTGTGACCTTTCAATGATCATGTAGGAGGGGAAATGTTAGCTAACCAAAGGTTTCTAGAATTCAAACAACTAAAAAACCCTCCGGAAGTTGTAATTGGTTCACTTTTTTGAAAGGACACGACCTAATAAGACTTAACCAAAAACATCTACTCTGTCTGGAGGCGTACATTCTCCATCAAGCATCCCCCATTATGACAGGGCAGGTCATAAAACCACCAGAGTTGGCAGGGAAGCAGTGTCCGATGTGAACAGTGTCAGCCAAGCTGTAGACATATAATGAAGCGTAGGCCAATATCATAAAGGAAGTGTACCAGGACTAAAAACATACTGGCAAAACAACAACATTCCACCCGTGCTCCATTAGACGGAAATTTAATTGTGGTTTTGGACATGCACTATTTGTTTTCGCTGGCTGAACTGAGCATGAAGACAAGGTGTGTACAAGTAGTGTCAGCTAAGTCAGGCCTGGTTTATGATACAAATAAACAGAATTTTAGGGTATTTCCTAAGAGAATAATACGCAGCACCTTAAAGACTAAACTAAGATGACAAGTCGAATAAAATAAAAATATGGAAATATATAATTCCTACTGACCGTACTTCATGTCTGTTTTTTTTAAGATGCTGTGCTCATTTGTCATAGCTTTCCAAATACCTGGAAATTAGGATAGAAAGCGTTAAGGGGCAATCAGCTAAATATCACTTTAAACAGGAAAAAAGTTCCCCTCATACCAGCCCGTTCTCATTCCCAAGGCGTCAAATACCGATGCTCTGTCACGGCTGTCGGCATTCAGTACCACCGCACAAAGCACCCTTAACGCCGGTATGCGACGCACCATTAACTACAATGTAAACCCATCCGCGGTAACAGTAAACACTCAGGGAAGGTGCTGTGGTGGCATAGTTTAAAGAGTGAAAGAGACTCACAGGGCAGGCAGGAGGGGAGGTGGATGGGTCCAACAAACACAGGGCTTTCAACCTGGAGACCGCTGTTCGTATCCCGTGCATTAAGTTTCACTTTTACATTATAATCAGCTGATGGTTCATGTCTGGTGTTCACAACGTCAAGTCACATTTCACTGCACAAACGTAGTAATTTTAAGCCCAACCATGTTGTTTTTTCCTAAACCTAACTAAGTGTTTAATTCACAACATTAAGCATGTGTTTTCTGCGACCGAAGAGTGATGCCAAAGGGTCTGACAAAGTGTCAGTAAGTGACGAGTTGGGATGAGAATGTGTTGCTCATACATGTTGTTTTGCTCCTTTCTCAGTTCTTTACCTTGCATCTTAATTTCATTCGGTGGACCTGTTTGAAATAGGAATATTTGTGAGTCTCTCCATTCAGAATGTCATATTTACCTGCGTCAGCTTGGATGAGAGAGTCAGACAGACTGAAGGGTCATACAATTATTTGTCTCCCCCAAGTGGTGGCATACTGGTAGCATCGCTTCACTAAAATGATTTTTTGAATGTTGTCCTTTGACTATTTTATTGATGACAAGAAAAGAAAGAATATAAAAAATCTTTATTCTACTTTCATTTTGTACCAAAACATTTTAAACACCGTCTAAATAAACATTTTATTCCCATTTGGGAGCAAAAAAAAACATTCCGGGAGTTGTGTACAGTCAATTAATCTCCCAAAATGATGCATGAAGCTCATAACAGCATCAGATCTTCCTGTGTACCATCAGTTTTTTGGTCCATGCCCGTGATGACCTCTGCATCAGTCTGTAAGACCAGGAAAACCAGATCTAAGGCTTTCCTCCATGCTTCCTGCTTCACGCTCAGATTATCATAGATTATCTGTACTGCTGGCGCTTCACTGGATTTCACTGGTGATGAAGCTCCAGTATCCTCTTGTTCACCTTCCAAGAAGAGTTGTGAGAACTTTGCAGCAATGCCCAGGCTTCCGTTACGGTCCTGCACTTGTTGGCTCACAGCAGTCCTGGCTCCGACTTTTGAAAACTTTCCGGTGTTAACCATTATAGTGGATATGTAATCTATTAAACCATCTGCCATGAAGTGCAGCACTACACCCCTGTAAGGGTTAGCTGCTGTTCCTGCTTTGGTTTGTTGGACAGACTCCCCATTCCTCTCTCTGTGAAGCTTGACATGACGCTCTGCTTGCTTTTGAAGTTGATAAATACAAAGCATTTCCGTCTCTCCAGCACCAGGCAGGAGGACTTTGTCCATCAGCATGTGATGTAAACGATAAGCACATGCCCAAAACTGGTCCTCCAGGGCCTGCAGCTTGCCGTGTACGCAGCTTGTGAGGATCACTGTGACCAACTCGCTGTTGTCAACAGTGGTAATATTCACAGTTGTTGAGGTCTTCCTCTCATGGCCGCTGAGATCCCTCCATATTGCAACTTTCACGCCAGTCCCAACACAGTGCTTACTCAACTGTGTGGCGTAAGTCACTGGAACAGCTCCCGTTGCATTGGCGAAAGCCTTCAAAATGGAGGCCTTCGCGTTTTCCACCACAAGTATATGGTGTCTACAAAAGCGCTGAATCACTTTCTCACTAACAACCCCGCTGACTAGTATCAGGTTCACTTCCAGGTTTACCAAAAGTGTCGCAATCTTTTCCATCCACTCTTCCTCTTTGGTTGAACTTGACAAATCTGACTGGTCACTCACACACTGTATACCTGTTGGCCTTTTAAAGCCAAGATGGCGATAGTTGTCTGATAAATCTCCATTAATCAGAGCAACTTTCAAGTGCAGTTCTTTTAAGTGATGTGCAACTGATTCCTGTTCAGCTGATACAAGAACAATGCAGCCTGGTAATACGCATGCATGCTCCTCTGTTAACCCAGGCAGCACACAAGTCACCACTTTAGTAATATCAAACGTGGAACAGCTGACATCTTGCTGATTACTTTTTGACTGTATCCGGCTGGCTTTGATGACTAAATTCATCACATCGGCACAACCGTGACTCAATCCCTCAGCGACGTGTGCGATGTCAGGAAGCTTAGGCTGATGAGTTTGCGGTTCAGATTTGGCCTCATAAAAATGTCTGCTGAGTTTTATTTTCCTGTGTCCACTGGCATTTAGAGTCTTGTGACCAACTTTTGTTGTCCCTTGCAGGTGGCACGATGCTTGTGAAGCCTCCACAATGGCTTTCTTTGACAGCTGAAGTCCTAAACCCTGAGATATCGCAGTGCAGCTCTCCGATTGCTCCACACCAAGACCCTCAATTGAGATGCTGCATTTCCTGCAAACATCCAAGCATAACTCCATTCCTTCAGACATAGCTGAGATGATGTGTGCTACTGAAATTCCTCTCTGAAGGCACTCCAGAGCAGCACGGCTCCACGCTCCAGCGAGAAACAGCAGGCATCCCGACCCTGTGTGATAGACCTTCTGCTGGGCTTGAATAGTCTCGTAAACCAGCTGACCCACCGCGCAGGTCAGCTCCAGGTTCTCAAAGATGCGAAAACACGAGCACACAAGAGCGGACTCCCCACTCGTGTCATCTCGGATGAACTTGTACTTTTTAATGGGGCCCAAAGAGGAATGTGTGATTCCTGCCAGCGCTGAGAGCTTCTGCAGTCCAACATGTTGTCGATGGTTTATAATTGTAGTTCCCAGCATTACTTGAGGTGCCTGAATTGTAAAAGGACAAGAAATATTTGTTCACCTGTTACCAAGTCAAAAAAAAGTAAAACTGCTAAGTTAACATGGTTTGTGTTAAATCATAGTCACATCAACAAGCAATGGACAGTAACTAAGTACAGTAAGTTAAAATTTGAGGTACTTGTAGGTTGCTATACTTTATATTTTTTATTTACTTTATACTTGTACATTTCAGAGGGAATGTTGAACCTGACTGCAATTATCTGGCAGGTATACAGTAGTAACAAGTTACCCTAAAAATTCTGATATCACATACATAACAAGTGATTAGCTTATAAAATATGGTGCATTGTTACATATCAAATGACATAACTAATTAAAGTTAGGCAGCCCCACCTTGACTGGCTGCTACATTTCAATCATTAGCTGCTCACACATTAAGGCATCGATGCAAAGGAGGGACAAAGGAGGACAGTCTGCAGGACAGATAATAATGCACACAGTGCACTTTCATAGACTAAGCTACTGGAGTTACCCTGCACTATACTCATTTTTAAAAGTCTCTTCTGCACTATATTCACTTTTTTAATAGTCCTGTATCACAGCTGTTACCCTGCACTTTATTCACTTTTAACAGTTTTTCTTCATCTCCTTGTATTTTTATATCTGGTATATTTTTTTGTACTTTGTACTTTGCACTACTAACTTTTTTACTGCCTTTTTACTAACATTTTTTGCACTATGGAACTGTGATGCTGGAAACTTGAATTTCCCTCGGGATCAATAAAGTTTCTATCTATCTATCTATCTATCTATCTATCTATCTATCTATCTGTCTGTCTGTCTATCTATCTATCTATCTATCTATCTGCCTATCTATCTATCCATTCATCATCTATCTGCCTATCTATCTATCTATCTATCTATCTATCTATCCTTACTTGAGTAAACTTCTGCATGCATGACTAGTAGTTAAGTGTACAGCCTATTGCTACTTTAATTTAAAAGATGTGAATCCAGTTTGATCAACAACATATATATATATATATATATGTATATATATATACATATATATATATATGCAACTGCAGCTACAACGGTAATTAAATGAACATGGTACAAAACACAAAACATAACATCTAAAAGAACAAGTGATATTGAAAGATACAGCAAAACAGATCTGCAGCTAACAGACAAGCAGCAGCTTGCAAGCTAATGTTAAGAAAAACAATACTTTACTTCCAAATGCAGTCTGTCAAACGTGAATTAAACACAGAGGGGTCACTCCAAAATGATGCATCTGAAAAAAACTAACTTTATATATCCATAAAAGAGTATAATGTTACCTTAATTTAATAATGTATGATTTCTTTTCCCACCTCCAAGCTGCTCCGGACAATTCAGCACTGCGCATGCGCGTTGTTTCTTGGTTGCTGGGGCAACAAGTAACGATCTCAATTTTCATTGGCGGACACGGTTAAAACCCGCCCATACGGCTTTTTGTAATTGGCTGATATAGGTTGCGTCACGGCACTTTCGTGGTTTCTATTGGCTAACTCACCATGTCATTGTTTCTTGGTTGCTTGGCGACAAAAAACTATATCTCAATTCTCATTGGAGGACACGGTTAAAACCCCGCCCATTTCTTTTTGTAATTGGCGCTTTCGTGGTTTCTATTGGCTGTTTCCCCCTGTCAATCAACAGAAACAAATACAAGCCGTTGCTGCAAGTTTTGTTGACATCCGATTCTCAAACACACTACTGAGGCTTTTCCAGGCTAAATCATTAATTTAAAATGGTATACCTTTATATAAATGTCTAGTATGAAATGTATGCTTTAATAACTTTGCAGGAAGTGTCGGGATTTAACATGAAAAGCTGAGACACAGTGAGATAAAGCTGTTTTAAAGTGTCTCTAGTGGAGCATCATGGAAGCTAAAGTTAGCTGCTAACTACTTAGCAACCATTACCTTGTATGAAGTAGCAACCACGTCTTAATGTTATTGGTTTGTTTTTTCAGGCTTCAGGCTCCCGAAAACCATCTTCTGCTAATCAAAGGAAAAAGGCAGGTCCAAAGAGTGAACTGAGTGAGGAGCAAAAACAGGAAATCAAAGAGGCTTTTGATCTCTTTGACACAGATGGCACTGGAACAATAGATGTGAAAGAGCTAAAGGTTAGTTCATAGGTTTAAGTATGCCTTTCATGGCTCAGAATCAGATGTTATCAAGTGTATGTATTAGACAACTCCACAACCAGCACTGCTCCCAGTAGACCACTGACACTGACACACCAAAAAACTGACAATAACCTGATATTTTCATGGGAATTTCATTTCATTTCATTTCATTTCATTCATTCATTCATTCTCACTGTGCAATATCATTTTCTACTTGTGCAATTTTGTTAATAGTCTGTTTACTGTCAATACTAGATAGATAGTAACTTTATTGATCCCGAGGGAAAATTCAAGTTGCCAGCATCACTGTTCCATAGTGCAAAACATTAAAGTTAGTAGTGCAAAGCACAAAAAAATATACCAGATATACAAATACAAGGAGATGTAGAAAAATTGTTAAAACTGAATATGGTGCAGGGTAACAGCTGTTATACAGGACTATTAAAAAGTGCAGAAGAGACTGTTAAAAATGAGTATAGTGCAGGGTAACTCCAATAGCTTAGTCTATGAAAGTGCACTGTGTGCATTATCTGTCCTGCAGACCGTCCTCCTTCAGCAGCTTGTACATAAAAACATAGATAAAACACATCAACAACAACAATATATGTAAGCTAAAAAAAATATATATAAAACAGGACCCAAA
>CAKAOI010045332.1:31916-46845 GCA_916701655.1 Sebastiscus albofasciatus
GAGATGTAGAAAAACTGTTAAAACTGAATATAGTGCAGGGTAACAGCTGTTATACAGGACTATTAAAAAGTGCAGAAGAGACTGTTAAAAATGAGTATAGTGCAGGGTAACTCCAATATGAAACTCCAGTGCACTTTCACTCCAATATGAAAGTGCACTGTGTGTATTATCTTGTGCAATTTTGTTAATAGTCTGTTTACTGTCAATACTGTATATACTGCTCCTATTTTTATACTTCCTTCTATTTAAATGGTTCATATTTTGTTAGACTTTGTTTAGCTGATGTATCTTGTTTTTTGCACTATCCCCTTTGCTGCTGTACACCGCTAATTTCCCCACTGCGGGCCTAATAAAGGAATATCTTATCTTATTCAATTCAAACAACTTTATTAATCCCTCTGGGGGCAATTGGCTTGGAGCAGCTTGTACATAAAAACATAGATAAAACATAGCGACACACAACAACAACAACAATATATGTAAGCTAAAAAAAATATATATAAAACAGGACCCAAAACGATTACTGATGTAAATTAGACTAACTGATAAATAAACAGACTGAATAAGAACATCAGAAAGATCAGTCTAATAAAGGATAAAAGGATCTGTGATGGTAAAAGGATAAAAGTCCATAAAAAATCTAAAATCTAAGGAGCATTCAATAATCTGATTGCAGAGGGGATAAACGATCTAGAATAGCGGTTAGTTTTACAAACCCGGTAAACCATAATGACGTCATGACGGCAACAGAGAAAATTTACTGAAAAGCACATGACCAGAAGTTGCCAAAACACCTTCCGCATTACGGAGTCTCTCTGTTTCACACCAATAATCTTAGAACAGATTTTAACAATACTGTTGAGACTGTGAAACCAAAAGATAAAGAAAAAACAAAGTAGACTTTCAATGAAAGATTGCTAAAAACGACAGAGGATTACGGGACTGACTGAGAAGGAATTCAGTTTCCGTAAGAGATGAATTCTCTGTTGCCCTCTCTTTACAATAGCCGCAGTGTTGGCATCAAATTTAAGTTGATCATCCAAATACATGCCCAAGTACTTGTAAGATCTTACAATTTCTACTAAATGCTACGCACATGTATGCTATAGATGACCAAATACCCTGATAACAATGTCACAACAGCATGAGATTTCCCCTGTATCTGTGCCACAGGTTGCCATGAGAGCGCTTGGGTTTGAACCAAAGAAAGAAGAGATCAAGAAGATGATTGCAGACATTGATAAAGCGGGCTCTGGAACAATTGACTTCACTGACTTTCTCAGTATGATGACACTGAAAATGGTGAGTATAATACAGCTGTTAGACAAAACCTGGAAACTTCTTAGAAATTGAAATATGTTATTTCTAGCCTTGGAAAAACTGTTACAAGTTACAAAGTTGTGCTCACCTCATCACTTTTAGTTGATTTTATTCATTTATTTATTTACCTGGAATCCCCATTAGTTACTACCGAGGTAGAAACTACTCTTCCTGGGGTCCGTACAAAGAATATTACATCACAATGTGAAAACAATTATGTAATTTAAAATCCAAAGCAAAAAAGGGAACAGAAAACAAAAGCAAAACAAGCAAACGACAACCAAAAGAAAAAAACATATATCAATAAGTCAACAACAATAATAACAAATGATCACAAGTCAGAATATGAGGAAAAAAACAAACAAAAAAACAATAAATCAACAACAATAAAACTACTAATGACAAAAAATTAACGAAAAACATAAGTAACATACTAGCAAACTAGTTAATAGCCAGTTACTTGTAAAACAACAGTATCCCAGAATTAAATTCCCACTAATTAACAGTGAAGTCCAATGTGTTTGAACATGGAGAAATACCATTCACACAAAGCACAGAAAATGCATTGGGTTTTAGTTGCAAGATGTATATTGGGGGGGGGGGGGAAGTTTAAATTGAGGCTGTTATGCATCAATCATTATCGTGTTTGTCATGTCTTCATTGTTAATAGGGTGAAAAAGACTCCAAAGAAGAGATAATGAAGGCTTTCCGGCTGTTTGATGACGACGGCACGGGAAGAATCTCGTTCAAAAATCTCAAGAGAGTTGCCAAGGAGCTGGGTGAAAACCTCACAGATGATGAATTACAGGTATTGTATCACTATTTTTTAATGACATGCAAAGTTTCCATGTACTATATAATAACTTGTTTTTGGTGGTCCACCCACATAGACTTGCCCCTATCCCAAAATAGTTTTTGTATTTATTAGGTCTTGCTTTCAAAAAGTATGTGTAGAAATGTCACAATCTGGCAACCGGTGTCCAATAAACCTCTATTAATAAGAGCAACGTTCAAGCACTTCTTTTAGTGATAGGAATACATTTGCAGTGGTGCATTCATGTACAATTCATTAGCTTGTGAAATAATTAGTGTTTTGCATTTTTTTTTTTTTTTGGAGAAAGAGAGTTCATGTTTATTATAAAAAAAAATAATAATGTGGGTATCTTTCATGTTAAAGGCACTGTCTAAGGGCTGCAGTGGTCCCACAGAATAAATTAACTCAATCAACTTACTGTGGCATTACTGTGAAATATAATATTGTGTTGTGTGTTTCTCTACCTAGGGCAACCTAATGACCACAAAGTAACCGCAGTGATGGCATTTGTTGAAAACACAAACACAACATAATGGTGTCCTCGTAAAAGCCTTCAATTTTACTTTAATCAATTTTAAATACATGATCTGTGTTTATTAATTACACCGACCATTTACGTAAATTACTACAAGCAACCACGGGAGCTTTCGGCTGAAAGTCACCAGTTAACACGGTTAGCAGACAGTACAGTCACTATGACTTGCCACCTCAGTATTGACGATACTTTTTGCTCTTCTCTCTCACCTCCTAGTTCCTTTTATGTTGTTATGTTCTTACATGTGACATTAGAATAGCAATTACATTGTTGCTTTCGGTTGGTTATCTCTGAAGAACTGCAGTGCCCTGTATGACACGTGGTCACTCCTAGTTAGAGTTAGTTTTTCTGGTCTATCACATGTGATATATCAAGTATAGCTTTCAGTATACTTGTATGTTTTTTTATTTGAGCATTCAGACCTGTTTCTTCACTGTTTCTTCTCCTTTTTAGGAAATGATCGACGAGGCAGACCAAGACGGTGATGGTGAGATCAACGAGCAGGAGTTCTTGAGGATAATGAAGAAGACCAATCTTTACTGAACCTGTTGAGTGTCTTACAGTCTTGATCTGTTATTTTTCACCTTTTGATTTAGAACAGTTCATACAGTTGCTTTTTTTGGGGGGACCTTTTTGGGACAGATGTGTGTGTAGTTTGTAAATAAATGTTTTAACTTACTGTATCTTTGCACCGATTTTTCTACAATGCAAAACAAATAAATATATTTCCTCACATTTGTCTGTTACTTTTACTTATACCTTAGTTTCTCAGTGTCAGTGTTGTATTAATTGCATAGAAACATGCAGTGTCATATGGCAAGACTTTGATGTTTCTATGTACGTCTAAGAAATGCTCCCCTTAGATTCACATTGTCTCTTTCACTGTGTATGCTGCTGTACCTTCTGCAAAGCAATGCATGCCAATAATGGTCAGATGTCGGAGAACAGACAGTGAAAGTCATATGACTAAGTCGATGTCGACTAACCAGACTTATGTTACTGTAGATAGAAATGACGAGCGTGAACTTGAGATGAGTAACTCAGTAAAAGTCACTCTCACTTCGTGTCTTTGTCATTGTCTGTCGAAGATACAGTACAACTTTCTCTTACCTACAAGTTGTGATCATGTTATAGGAAAGATGCTCCTGATGATTAATTGTAGTACAGCGGAAGAGTGGTTTTGACCAAAACGACATACCTTGTTAAAATAAACAGGATATTGCAGTGACGTATTTTTCCGAGCCGTCAGACGGCTGTTTATTATTTTGAGGATGCTTGCCACTGATTGTGAAAGTTCTGATAACCTGTTCTAGACAGCGGAGGAACATCGGGCGGAAAATGTGAAAAGTTTTTTCACAAGATGAGATATCCATTTTTTTTATTTTAAATATTCCGCTCATTAAATGTTTGATGGTATAAAAAAAAAAATGTAAGCACATTTCTAAAATGACAACTTTGACAAAGTCTTAAAGATGTTAATAGTACGTCATAAGGTTGTTTTCTTTTATAAACATGTATGACTCAACTAATTCATATTTTCTTAAGCCTCAGATGCATTCATAGGCATGGCTGCATGTCTTCTGTTTTATTTAAAGACAATTATCTTCACTTTTCACCAAATTAAAAGTGCCACAATATGGACATTTATATGGATTGCTTTCCTTTTTATGCATCTGCTGAGCTGAAACTTGGAATTGATTTAGATGAGCCAAATCAAAAGGCCAGTTCATTTCATGTTACCCCCTATGTGACTCAAATCCATCCACCTTCTCGGAGTTCAAAGTACACCACACACCAGGTGAGAGCTGAAAAACAGTGCTGAAACTCTTTTTGAGTGGACAATTACTGTACAAATTGACACCTTAATGAATTAAGATGATGCGACACTAACTTTATTTGATTCAATGGCCAAACATCTTCAACTGACTGCACACTACGCTAAAATTAATGCATGTAACCTCGCTCCAGGGCTGTCAGTCAGTCGAGTCTAGTGCTCTTGAGATAAACATTAGTAAAACCAAAACAAAGGTCATATGCAGTAAACATTACATTCCACACTTATGCCAACCCTTAACAATAATAGGGCACCCTGTTGAAAAGGTTAGTTGTTTTAAAGGTGCTAAATGCGAGATTGGGAGCATTTCTATTGCCTCCACATGGCGACGGTTGAGCTGGTGGTTCACAACTAACGGTGCTAACAGCGCTAACGGTGAAATTAACGGCAACAGTGCTGACAGAGTTAACAGTGTTTACCTGAGGGGGAACTGGAAGGTGGGTGTTACGCTTCATCCGCAACATTTATCAGCTGTAACCGCCGTATGAGAGCAGTGCAGAGCGGCAGCCATAAGCTAGCCGTTGGGGCACGCTCACATGCATTAACATGCACTAATAGGCGCCCACGGCCGGCCCGGCTATGTCAACAAAGCAAGGAGAAACTCTGATTACAACACACACAGAGGGAGAGTGACTTCATTCTCTGCTCAGGTAGACATTACTCCTCTATATCTTTATTTAACAAACAGTTGTTTGCTGCTATATTAATGCTCTTGATATCATATAAAGAACCTTTAAATTCTTAGGAACTCAAATAGATAACCACCTTGAATTTACAGATAACATAGATTATGTTTTTAAAAGATCTATGCAGAGGTTGCGCCTGCCTACTCGGGAAGCCTAATGACTTCAGGGTGAGTCAGAATATTCTTGAAATGGTGTGCAAGAATCAAGTGGAAAGGTTGTCTTTTAACATGGTCACTTGAATGTCAAACGCAACGGAAAAATGTCAAGAGTGGTTAACCACCCCGCGTTGAATTTGCACATTTATCGTATGTTTGCAGAATTTGCATATTGTACTTTTTATAACTGTATTTGATTGCATATGATTGAACTCAAAGCTCTCCCAATGTTTTTACTGTTTCTTACAACTTCTTACATCTTATTAGAATTATCTTATTTCTAATTCATGTTGATTGTGGTGAAGCCGAAGACAATTGTCCACATTGCAGACAATAATGTTTCTAATTAGCATCACAGTATGTATTATGGAAGAATGTCATTTTAAAGTTCTTCCCACTCAGTTGCTGTCAGAAAGAAACTTCCTCAGAATTTACTGTTATTTTCAAGCTAATGCTTTCCATCTAATTTTAAAATTGTTTCCATTGGTTTCAACAGTTGTGCAGCACGAAAACCACCATAGCTGAGAGCCTTCATTGAAAAATCAAATGTTAAGTCTGAGAAGATACTGCTAATAGTTCAAAAGACTTGTCACTTTAACATTAAAAGGAGAGCGTTGCTTTAGCTGCATGGAGCAGTCATTTTGCAAGAGTAGGTGTTGTTCAAACTGTGGATGTTTGATTTTAGAACAAAACGTTCCATATGGAGTTTGATGTTTTGGTACAATGGCAGTTTCATGGCCTTTAATATCTTCACAGCCCCTCAGCTGAGTGTTATTCCCCTACTGTTGTGGTTAAGCACAGTCTGTTCAATACTCCCACTGCTCCGCTGCTGTTCTTTTTTTCCCATAAAATGATCAATTTCCAAAACAACATAGCGCTGCGAGTCGGGTCGTTGCTGGTAAAAGATGATTTTATTATTAATAATTAAAGGTCAAGAATGTGTCACCATTATGTAGGCAACCTATTTTCACAAACCCCCTTTGAGTAAGACGAGTTGAAGACAAACTAATAACCGTCATTGTGCCTAGAAGAAGCAAAGAGTGACTGCATCAGTGGTATGTTTGCTTTTGAACCTGTCGTATTTGTGAAATAGCTTTTATACATATTTTGTATTATTTGATATTTTGGATTATTAGACATCCATAGGTGTTTGAATGTTAACATTTTAGCAATGTTTTATCTTTTAATCTTTTACAGTGTGATGAGGAAGCCTGTGTTTGTTTGCATCTCCTTTTTATTGTTACCTTTGAATACAACGTAGAGGAAACTTTGTTATATAAGCCTTTGTAGCCACAGTGCTAAAAGTCATAATGACTTTAAAAAATGTAAATGATGCTGAGGTATTACTTCATATCTGTTCTAATCCTCGTCCTCTTCATAACTTACTGCTGAACACCTGACTCATTTATGAGTCGACCTGTTTGGGGAGATCTGCTCCCACCCATTTAACCAATCACCTTTAAACATCTGTGTAGATCAGGTGTGCAAGACTTGGTCGACAAAGAGCATTTGAGAATTTTAAAGAACATCCTCTCAGGTTTTGGTACTATAAGCTAAATTAGATATTACAACGTAAGGAAAGCAGTGAAAAGCACCCAATTTAAAACATTAGAGTCAAGTTTTTCAACAACCATGTGTATTCAGACAGTTTGTAGCCATTATTTCACAGTATTAACATGCATGGTGTCTGAGGTAGTAGACACACAGCAGGACTACTTTTCAGCAATTTCTACATTGTTGTAGAGTTAACTCATAGCTAATGAAAAGAAGACTTATTCTTAAATAATCTGCAAATTGAGCTGGATTTCTGCGTTTTAATTCAGTTAATTCGGGCAGGTGAGACACTTTAAATGAGTATGTCTCAGTCCTCTTCCAGGTAAATTACAGTGTGCTTCAACAGGACTGAAACTAGTCAGCAACTACGGCTGCAGCTGACAGTTATTTTAATGATACATTATTCTATAGAATATTTTTAAAAGAAAGGAAAATCATTTTAATATGAAATGAAACAATTGTTTCAGCACAGGTTTTTAGAAAGAGGGATTTTGAAATCTGATTGCAGGCAGCCCTCATGTCAGTCGGTCATTTTTAGCTGTTTCTGTGTTCTTAACGCGTAGCAGCGAAGGATGCAGACAATTTCATCTTGCTTTGTTAAATGTACAGAGATTGGAATCAGATTTAAAACCTAATCTAAAGTGTGTCAGATTGACAAAACTAGAAATTAAAAACATTTGTGGTTGTATTAAATAACAGCCATCAATTGATCTGAAGACAATTAATTACAGATTGACGTGTAATACGGAACTAGAATTACAGCCTCATGGTTGTATGCCTTGCTTGTATACCAGTCAAGTTGCAGTTTACATCCATGTCTGTCCAAAATGTCATCACCTCATCATTTCATCCTTTTAGGCATTTGTGTGAAATTGTCATAAATAGCTTATGAATTCTTGAGTTAATGGCCACAGATATTGCGTTCACAAGAATGGGACGGACGTGAAGTCACGGTGACCTTTGACGTCCAAAATCTAATCAGGTCATTCTTGAGTCCAGGTGGACGTTTGTGCCAAATTTGAAGAAATTCCCTCCAGGCGTTTCTGAGATATCGTGTTCACGAAAATGGGATGGAAGTATGAACAACCCAAAAAAACAAACAGTTAAAATATCATCGCTTTGTTTTTGCCATAATTATTATTTTATAAAAAATAACCTTAAAGCAACTGGCTGATAGTACATTGAACTTTGTACTGTGTTGCACCAGACAACATTCACCAACAATTGGCTGTTGGTGAATTTCCATCCTGCAGGAGGTTTCTTCTAGCTGTCACCATTGTTATTCTGCTTAATTAATTGAAGTTGGATTATGGTAAATAACTTGCTTAGTAACAATGTCAAGTAGAGCTGAATTCTACAGTTTGATTTTAAACCAAAGTACTAGCAAGATCTTTGAATTCAGTAACAATGACCGTGAAAAATTAATCAACCACTATAATCAAGCTGTGTCACCCCTGCGGCGGTGCCGCTGAAGAGGACCAGCAGAGGGGATCCCCCACCCACGCCCTCTTTGTTCTCTTCCTGTACACTTACGGTAAAATCTCGCTTTTCTCAATCACCTTCACTTGTCCTTGTTCCAGCTCTATGAATGCTTGCAAAATAATGGAGGGTTTTTCTTTAGCTTTATGTATAATAAGCAGAGTTTTTCAAACAAATAAACAACATTATGCAATACATCAATATGTGTTCGAGTTGCATTTCAACCTCGCGCCCACTCGCCCCGGAAATGCGAACTGTTCACGCAGCGGAGACCGCAGGGTAGGAAATCATACTACCGACTGTGGGAGTAGGAAGTAAACTACTTAATTAAAACAGGGGCTAAATAAATCGGCCTGATAGTGTAATAGTTTGAAATACAAATGCTGTACTACTTAATGAGTTTTTACCTCATGTTCCTACCTTTTACTGGAGTCTCAACTGTAAGAAAAAGAGAAGAAAGATGACTAATATTTCTTTTAAGTCACCCACCCACACACACACACACACACACACACACACAGAGACACACACACCATAGTTGGTGCAAATTACACAGCAACAGTGCACTTTTTTAGACATGAATTTTATTTGGCTTAAATGGTGAAAAGGCATAATAAACACACCATAAAATAACAAAACAAAATGCATCATCACTG
Organism: Sebastiscus albofasciatus; assembly: GCA_916701655.1. Lineage (NCBI taxonomy): Eukaryota > Metazoa > Chordata > Actinopteri > Perciformes > Sebastidae > Sebastiscus > Sebastiscus albofasciatus. Next base: position 40,950 of record CAKAOI010045332.1, read on the forward strand.
TGTGACCAAATGACAACTTTGAGTCAAAACAAAAACAAAACGTGCACTGATAGCAAAAGCTACGTAATAGTGAAATACAGAATTACATAATACTAAGCAATAAAGATATTTAGCATATACAGTAGTTTTGGCCCTGTCTAGGTGTTCTGAATATATATATATATATATATTTGTATTTATTTATTTATTAAGAAACTAAAGTGTTACAGTTTTAGTTAACTCACACCAATACTGACCTTTTAAGTCTATGTCATTTATCATCGGTATGATGGAGATCTGTTTCGAATCGTAACAGAAAAGCCTATAAAACTTAGAATTACATTTTATTTTACAACACATATGTGTTCTTTATTTTTCATTTAGTGGCAGCAGCATTACACTACTTTTTTTTCAGAATGTCTTTATTTAATTAAATGTCATTTGTAGAATCAAGTTTTTATTTCTCGTAGTAAAAAAACAAAGTCAAACCATTTTTCTAAAAAAATATTTCTCAGATTTACAAGTGGAAAAAAAGTGTTAATATTCTTTAAGGATAGTGTGATTGTTCACTATTTGGAAGATTTAGAAAGTAGGCTTGTTCACTGTGTTGCAACTTTTGACATAAACCTTTGTTTTACTCTCCACCCGTTAACCTCGATCTGTCAATAATCTCTCGTCTGCAGCCTCAGTTTAAGTCACACTTTGCACTGTGTTTAACACTCTGGCTGACCGCAAAGAGCTACTCTCACTGTGTGACATGTCTTCACTCCTGACCGAGAGCATTAGTCATCAGAAAAAAAAAAACATGCCTCAATACAGCAACGTTTCACTAAATTTCATGGAAAAAGCTTGAGCTCAAATGCAAATGAGGCGTATGTGACGGTAACATTTCTCCACCGTGAAACGACTTTTTTCTAGCATGTGGAGAGATTATCAGCTATATTTGGCTGAGTAAAATAACTGAAGGTCAGATATGAATTTAGTCACTATTGCATAAAAGCTGGTTCCAATTTGTAATGCGTCAACATTTCCTAAAGGGTTTGTAAGTTGTAACTAATGGCTTTGCTAGTTTGGCCTGTAAAAGATCTCTTTGTCTGTTTCTTCTCCTCCAGCATGCAACTTTTTTTTTTTTGTCATTTTAGCTCAATTCCTCAGAAAGACTCCTTGTAAGTTGTAAATGTTAATACGTTGTTTTTGGTCCAGAAGCTCAGCAGGTCTGTTTTCAAAAGGTCAAATTGTCAATAGATGAGGGCTTCCTGATGAGTAAAGCCCCTTTCCCACTGGACAAAAAAAAAACCCACTAACATCTAGATTTTGTCTTCAGTGGCAAATGTAACAAACAGCATTTATTCCCGGTACAAATGACTCTGCTGTAGTCACAGATATTTATCAGCTCCGGCTCCGATCGGCAGTGATGGAAACATGAGACCCGGGTGCACACGCTAATGTTTGCCACTTTTGTGGTGCGATGCTATGTGATGCACGTTTAAGTGAATATATAATAAATAAAATCAACAGGGATTTGCACGATTATTATAATCTATTAATGCACAAAACATACAATAAATATGCTCTCCTCAAAGGCACAAGACTCCAGTCAGAAAACAGTAATTTTACCTCTCTGATCATCCAAACACACTTCATTTAAACTCGACAGAAACAAAATAAAACTCGTTAAAACCATCTTTGTTAGTCTTTCCACTGTTCCAACAATCGCCAACTCTGGTTTGGTTGAAATAAACCCTTAATTCATCAAGTTAGATGTGAAAAGAAACAGACCTTGTACGTGCTCCTCTAAACCACCAGACTCCATTGACAGAAACAGTAATTTTACCACGTTGATTATTGCAAAACACACTTCATTCAAACTCAACAGAGACCAAATAAAAGTCATCTTAACCGTCTTTATTAGTCTTTCCACTGTTCTAACAATCACCAACTCTGGTTTGAGAGTTAGAAAGAGAGACTGAATAAGTAACAGATATAAAAATAAGAAGTAACCACCGTAACATTTTCACTGTTTACCAACCCTTCTTTCGGTACCGGCTGGCCGACACAGCAGTGACATCGACCTGAAAAAAAAACACAGAAAGGCCAGTGCAACAGCTCGGCATACTCGCAATGGGAAAGGAGTCTATCGCATAGTTTTAGCAGTTTTTCCCATGTTTTAAAAAAAAAAAATGTACGCGCTAATTTTGGTAGAAAAAGGGTAACATCAGGTAAATTTTTCAATACAACCCAAAAATTGTTCTTGTTAATGTCTTATAACTGTTCTATACAGCATTAGTAAAATATAGTTTAACCAGTAATACAGATTTATTACATCAAACCCTTTCTACAGAGTCATACAGGAAAACTCCATGTCTGTCATGTGCTATTTCAAGGTCAAGTTATCCTTTCTGTGGTGCGTGAATTTTCATTTTGACACACTGTGCTCATTTTGACAAAGCTGCTTAGTAAGCACATGCACACACACACACACACACACACACACACCATAGGTAGGTTAGGAGGGGTTCCTTGATGGCAGCCAGCGAAGGAAACTTCTTCTGAATTTACCTGAGGACACATTTTCCCTTCTGTACGTGCATCACAGAAGGGACTCCTGATAAGACGGGAGTCTGAGGGTGATGCACCTCTCAGACCAGTCGAAGCCCCCACCCACCTTTTCCCTTACGCTGACACAGAGAGCGAACAGACGAGAGGGGTTTTCTCTTTCAGTCTCACTTCCTCCCCGTCCTAAAGACAGATGTAAAGATTACGAGTAGAGAGAACGGGTGAGCGAACACTGACAGGGCAGGCAGCGTGTGAGCTAGTTCTTCACACTGACTAACCCGTGATGCCTCCTGAATTTCCCAAATGTGTAATGCTAATACATTTTGGAGCAGTGCTTGAAGTGGCAAAAAAATAAGCGCCAGTACTCTTGATCACATGTTGCCGTGTGTTTCGGCCGGTATCTTATTCCTATTTATTCATTATTTCTTTAAGCATAAGTCATAATCAGCTGTGGTTTTATTGCTATATTATTACACTTGGGCTGTGCATCTTCTATAGTAGGCCTATGATACTCCAATAATATTCATACTGGAACATTATAGGGTTAAGGTGGTGTTTAGTGTTAATAGTTAAAGTACGTTCCTGTGTAGCCTATATTACATTCAGGTTTTAGGAGCAGTGTTCCAGTCAGGATGCTCCTACATCCACAAACACAAACATGCAGCACTCACCTCCTTATGTATACAAAACACACATTTTGTATAAAATATGAGTCTCCTAGCCCAAAGAACACCTTAAGGAAACATTATGGAATTTACTTGTATGATGCTTATTACTTCCCAGTGTTTCCCCATGTACTTTTTCATGGCGGTGGTGGTTTGGGCTCATTTTCAGTTCCATGTATATCGCTGCTTTCACACCCAATTTTTGGTTCTAACTGCTTTTATTTTGGTAAATCAAAGCATTATATCTACATGTTTGTGTTGATGAGTAAAGGTAGAAAACTAAACTACCTGGTCAGGATAAAGAGACACAATCTGAATTTCAACAGTGAATAAAAGATAAAATTTGAAATTTGAAAATTTGAAGGTTTTTGACTTAAAACTACGCAATTTTACATCATTTTGGACCATTATTATTACTAATTAAACGATTATTTTATTACTTACACATATCACAGCCTTCGTCTGAACATGTAATTCTTTTGGAAATGTTTGCCCTAAAAGAGCAGATTTAGAAAACTAATAAATAATATTTAATTAATTATATTTGTTCACAAATAAAAAAGTTATGACCAACAGTTCACTTGATATATTACAAATAAAAGAAAAAAATTACAAATTACTGAATACTACCAGATATGCGGGAGGAGAAATATTCTGTGATATTTCCATACAGATGTTGCCATTTTCTGTTAACCTGAAAACAGAGGAGTTTTACTCACTATGTCCTTTATCAGTTTTTCTGAAAAGCTGGAAACACATGCTGATTTTAATTATTTATTCTACAATGAGTGTTTCTGTTTTGTCCTGGTTTGGAATAGCTATTCACACTGCAGTACAGTATGTGCACATCTGCAGCTGGAACGCACTGCCAGCTTTAACTCCAAGTGTTCAGCTATTACTGAATAACAAAAAATAAGTTGCAGGGTGGGCCCGCGACAACACCGGAGAAAAAAGAACAGGATATGATTCTATCTGCCAGCTGCAATAAGCAATGCACATCAAAGTGGCTGAGCTTCAGAGACAAAGCCGTGCGCTAAGCATATATTTTTGGTGAATTCCAATGAATGGTTGACACTTTGACTTGTGGTCCTGCAATGTGTCTCAAACATGATTCCATTTACACCTTGTATTAATATGTGTCCAGTGTCCACATTGAGATCCAATCGTTCTGTCTGAAAGGGCTGAGAGGAAGGCTGCAGGGGTTGTTTAGGGGGAGAGGGCCCGCAAACGTGACTTTGAGGTACAGCTACACTCGCACACAGCCAACGTAGTTGTTGTATGTGGATTGAAAACACAATTGCTTTTAGACTTGTGTTCAATGTGGTCACAATGCGTCCCTGACCACCTGAGGAGGTGGTTTGGCCGCATCACAATCCGTCTTCAATGCCTTTTGGGTGCATTTACACCAGTGATTTCATGTTGTCAAGCACTATCCGATTGCAATCCGATCACCCAAAACATATTTTAATGCCAGGTGTAAATGGGGACATACGTCAAATTGCTGCTTTTCCGGTGAGTTGATTCGCACTGATGCTGGGAAACAGCACAGTGGCGTATTCTGACGCCTTGACATGCATTGAGACGCTGCCAGAGTGTGGGCTTACATGGAAAACAATGGGTCTGGGTGTTTCACCAGCATCATATATCTCCAGCGCATGCTACCCTTAATGTTTGAGTCTAAGTGACACTGCTATTTGCCGCAACAAAAGCACCAAAACCGGAGGGGATAACAAGTTGTTTCACTGATTATTTCAACATCAAAAATGTGTCTTGCTCTGACTGTGCTGGTGCTGTTAATTGAGAGTTTGAGCAATTATTTTGAAACATGTGGCACTGATAAAGTAACATCTATAATGTGTGTGTCATTTCTTATTAGTGGAGCTTTTTATTTACAATAGAGAAGCAGTGATTCCCTCACTGAAATACGAACTGCAAAGATCTTTATTTGCACTACTGTGACAAAAACAGACAAAACACAATTATTTTGTATTTCGGTATTTAACCTCCATTGTGACAAGCTAGAATGACGTGGCTGGTACCAATGGATTCTTTAGGTTTTTTCTAGTTTCATAGAAAAAACATTCATAGAAATTCATAGAAAAAACATTAACGCGTTATAGAAATGAGTGGCTTTAAAACCAATTGCCGTTAACGCGTTATAATCGTGTCAATTTTGACAGCCCTGTTTTTTTTAAATTAAAGCATAATGTACTGTAAAAGTAAATCTCTGAGATTAAAGTACTGTATTTATCAAAAACCTGTTTACTAACCCGAAGAAATAAATCATCCCCCTGCACGCTATGACTGATCTGACTGAATCATTAAGAATTGTTCACAGTTTCTGTATCTAGTATCTGGTTGTTTGAAAGGATTAAACTTTTATTGTGAAATTTGTTTAAAAAATGAGGACAGCACCGTCCTTACTGTCCAGAGCATCTCCTGAACAGACTTGACAACACACTTGTCCTTGTCTTTGCCATTGGACAGAAAGAAAGACCTCGTGTGGTTGATGAGTAACAGTGAGATGAAAGAAGGGAAGCGTCAGCCTGAAAGCCCATTTAAAGAGACATTAGGTAGTAGTCCTAAGTATGACTTGATAACACACTTGTCCTTGTCTTTGCCATTGAACAGAAAGAAAGACCTTATGAGGTTGATGAGTAACAGTGAGATGAAAGAAGGGAAGCGTCAGCCTGAAA
>CAKAOI010045333.1:0-18899 GCA_916701655.1 Sebastiscus albofasciatus
GATTTTATATTTAAATTAAATTACATTTTTGGGGGGTTTTTCTATGGTTGCATGAGCCTTGATGCAAAAACTAAATCTGATTTCAGTGCAGACAGGACCTAATGTTTCTAAATGGGTAAATCTCCTCTGGGCAGGTGGTTTGTCCGTTTGTGACAGTTTGTTCTCACTGGATAAAGAAAGAGGAAGTCACTAAAACAAAGCAGTAAAGGTGGACGGGGCAGCCTGGTCATTAAAGGTGGAACACAGAACGTCAGACACACTCGGACTGTCACGTTCAGCCGCGTCGTAGAGAGACACATTTTATTTGGCATAAATGTCTTCCCTTTTTTCAAACAGTTTATCCCTTTAGTACAGAGGTCAGCAAGCTTTACTAGCAAAAGAGCCAATTTAGGCAACATAAAATCATTATTGCTTTAAGTTTTATACATATATACATTTCAGTGCAGACAGGACCTAATGTTTCAACAACCTTTACTATCAAAAGAGCCATTTTAGGCAAAAACAAATAAGTCTGGAGCCGCAAAACATGTGATCATTGTGATGAAGGTAACACAGTTTATAATCTAACAAGAAAAAAAGTCGTAGTATTACGAGAATAAAGTCATAACTTTACGAGAACAAAAGAAAATAACACGTAAAATGACTACTTTTTAATATTCTGACTTTATTCTCTAAGTCTCAGATTAATTTTGTTCCCTCAATGTGGCCCTAATACTCCGTCGTACCGTCGTACCATAGACCTACAACAATGAGAAATAAAAATGAAAATGTAAACAAAGAACAGTTCATCATTTCCATGTTTAGAAATCCACAGGGAGCCTCTGGAGAGGAGCTGGAGAGACGCAGGTTGCTGACCTCTGGTCTATAGTGTGTGTAATATGGTGACTAACGTGCACTGAGAAGTAAGCGGGTTAGACGTAACTAAACACCAGAAACAACCTTTAAGTCTCAGCATTAATTTATTTAACAAAAAGAATGACATTAATACTAACTTAAATCATTTATGAAACAGACATTTGGAGGCTGGTTATTTGGGATGTTAGTCAGAAAAAAGAGAGAAAACTAAATGACTTCATACCATAACATGAAGAAACTGTATGAGATGAATGCAAAAAGAGCAGATGATTCATCAGAAAAATTGTTTTTTTTTACGTGAATTGTGATTGTACAGCAATGGCAACACATTCCTGAATAAAAAAATCACTACAATAGACATTTTTTTTACGGCCGGTAAATATATTGCAAACCGCTTCATTCTTATGAGCTGTGCTTTGGTGCAGGCTGGAGGCAGGACAGAGGTCTGTGGTGAGCTCTCAGGTGGGATGATGAAGGCGCAGAAATGTAACTGACAAACAAAAAGTTTCATATGCTTTAAAAAAAGCAAATCACTGTTCAATAAATGAACGCTCCTGATTAAAAAAACAAGACTAGATTTTAAATTTCCAACTGGAAACCAAACAGAACTCATTCCAACTCCTTTTGGTGTCAAGGCATTTCATCTTCTGCAACCAACTAAGAACAGATCTTTGCATGTTGAAATGTTCTCGTCTGATTAATAGTCATTCTCAAAATGTCAGTCACGAGAGACTGTTAGGTGAAATGTGTGATTCAAGGCCAACAACAGAAATGAAAACGACTTTTTGCTGCTAAATTTTGAGTGTGGTTTTACTTGAAGGGAATGGCTCGCAGCCGAACCAAATTCCTAAAACTTGAGGTTGCAGTACACCATCAGAAACCTGCAGCGATCCCAGCTGAGGCCTTTACAGTTCCCACAGGGTCCGTTGTCTTCAACGTTTCTTCAACGCCGAGCCCACCGAGACACATCACGACACAAAAGCAGATTTTACAGTATCAGCATGAAGGACATTTAATAATAATAATAATAATAATAACGTGCTGGTGATGGCAAAAACAATTAGTGAACATATTTATTAACACTGGCATTGTGCTTTTTGCATTCAGATCTTTACATTGACCTGGAACTTTCTTTTTTAGGGATCCACCAACACTGATACGGGATCGGACACAAAAGAACAAGTGGACTGAAATATGTCGGCAGCTATAATCATGTTTCAGTCAAAATACATAGTGCTGCATGTTTCGTGTGCCAGGAAGCATAGCAACTTGCTTTTCAAATGATTTCACACACAATGATTGTAGTTTTCTGAAATGGAGACAAATAACACCGTTCCTTTTGGCTGATGAGGTTGAGTAGTGGTCTAAGGTCCTCTGTAAAAGGGTCAGGTTCATGCAGTTACAACAGATCAGTGCTTATCTAGTTCCTCTGATGAAGTGCAGTCCTTTAGTGTCATAATATCTGCAATTACATCTTCTTTGGTCCAACATTTTTTGGGTTTCAGTGGACATCTGCAACCTAATTTAACCTTCGCTGGAAATATAATAATTAAGTAAAACAAAAAAAAAAAACGTTTGATTTTGCAGAAAAAGCTCAGTTATTGTGGACTTGATTTAAAAAGCAGAGCTTTGTTGTTGTGTTGCTGCAGGTTGAACCAGCAACACCTGTCACCACCATAAAATCACTCATTATGCACACTCTATTAAACCATACAATCATGTAAAAAGCGTGACATGCCGATAACTTCTCTCAAAATATGACTTATTCCAACCAAATTCTTGAAACCGGGGGAATGACCTCACCCCGCTTTAAGCCTGAACTTGTGATGCCTTTTTAAGATGTTCACACACTCGGAGATGAGTTTACAATCCATTCAATCACCTTTGGTCAAAAGCAAGAGATGTGGCTATCTGAGAGGCTACCTCTGTAATCTAACGGACAACATTCACAGTCATTCACTATATGCATAGTGTCAAAGTTATACAGAATTGTCCTAGCCTGATCCCTCCATGGCACACAGTTACACAGGGCCATTAGAATAGTACATACACGATGTAAATAGTTAAAAATGTTTTACATAATTTCTGAAGTGCCACGTCTATAACCACAGTTTAAAAACATTACACATAAATAGAATACCTAATGTCAGCCGTCTTAAAGTAATATAGCAAATAAGAAACACTCTTAAAAAATAAGTAGTGCAATAAATGCAGCAAAAAGGGGTAGCAAATACATTTGGTCCGACCAGCCTCGACCGACACTAACGGGAGAGTTTACGGATCTCCATCACAAGTCTGAATAACGAGCTGCTTCCACTCGCAGCTAAACTCTCTCTTTTTCATTATTAATCATTTGCTTGCGTGTTGGAAAGGAAACATTCTGAGCTTTGCAAACATTCCTAAATCTGCTGAAATGCCGGTGGTGCTGCAGTTACTTATGTGGCCTCAACAAACCCCCCCCCGGGTCAAAAAGTAGTGCATTTAAACATTGACCACAGCGACGTCACACAGCAGTGGCACAAAGAGAAATCCTTCACCTTAAATGTTAAAAGTTAAAAATACATTTGTGTATGTGCACATGTTTTCTATCTTATTACCGTTGACGGTAACTCTTTCACGCAGCCTGTTAAAGGCGGGAGTGTTGCGCCGTTGTTCTGCCTCGCTGTTCTGTATGAAAGGTACGGAGACGGGATGGGGGGGGCAGGGTTGTTCCGCCGCTGAGCCGGCAGCGGAGGTCATCACAGAGCCGAGCCGACGTCTGTGTGAAAGGGACAGCCAATTGTGTTTAACTTCACACCTTTTAGCGTGGCAGAGTCTGCGACAAAACGTATACGGGTTCTGGAAAGGGGCGGGGCTAAAGTGTAGGGGGTCACTAATGAAAGAGGAACTCTCTGCTGAGCGCAATGTCGCCTTCCGCAAGACTCTACGACAAACGGTTCATGAGTCATGAAAGAGGGCGTGGCTAATGTGTAGGGGGCGGGGCTATGAGTCTATATTGATATGTAAATGTCCTTAGGACTGGACCACCATCATGGCGAGAAATTTGGAGCAGATTTGACAAAGTATGCTGAAGTTACAACAACTTCCTGTTTCATTGGCGAATCACGGCAAATGGCTGCCACACCACGGCAACGCCGTTCAACGAAAACTCACAGTCTTCACAATAATGCATCATCAAGGTCTTCAGGCTTTTCTGACCACATCTGGGGTACATTAAAATAGAGAACATGTCATTTCCTGTTGCCAGTAGGGGGCGCTATGAGTGGGACTGGACCATTCGTTACAACAACTTCCTGTTTCATGGCGAATGGCCCAGAATGGCCGCCACGCCACAGTCAGGTGGCATCTTAAGGTCTTTAGATGGTCCTGACCAAATTTCAAGTCGATCGGATTAAATCTGTAGGAGGAGTTCGTTAAAGTACGCGGCCTATAAAACGATAAAAATGGGTGAAAATGGTACATTGAATTCAAAATGGCTGACTTCCTGTTGAGTTTCGGGCATACCTCCAAGAGGCTTGTTTGTGCGTCTCCACATGTTACATCTGTCTGCCAAATTTCATACATGTAGGTGAAACCTGAAGGAGGGGCTCAATTTTTCAGATTTTATAGGGGGCGCTAGCGAGCCATTTTGCAACGGCCAAGTCCGAGACCATTAAAATAATAACATTGTTCACCGCGTCTGATAAGTGTGCAAAGTTTAACAACTTTTTGAGCACGTTAAGGCCCTCAAAAAATGTGATTCATTTGAGATAAGAAAAAGAAGAAGAATTCCTACAGTTTCGACAGAGTCCTCGCTGCCCGGCGTCGGCGGTGCTCGGGCCCTAATTATTTAAGAGTTAAAGAAAGATTGTGTCTAACCATTTGAATGATTAACTTCCATTCAACCTCAAACAGTTGAATCCATCACTGTGACTGAGAGCGCCGAAGGCTTCTGTTGCATCAGAGACATAAATATGAGGCAATGAACTTTTTTAAGTTCCAGTCACCGCTTCATATCAACATGTGTATTATAGGAAAACTGCAAAAGCTGAGATGAGACAGGAAGGGGGGTGGAGGATGGGGGGGGGGCACTTCTGCTTTTTGCTTCTGATTTCTGGGTCTTCCTAAGATGATGATAAACAGCGATTCAGTGAGGGATTGATGGAAACGCCAGGCTGGTAGTGTTTGAATGTAAACACGAGAGTATGAAAAGGTCTCTTGGTGGTCAATCAAACATCCTCCAAACCTTCCTGGTGCAGGTTCGGAGGAAGAGCCGCTGTGTCTGTCTGACGGATCACTCGTTCGGATGATGTTTTTTTTCCAGAGGTCACGGGGTCAGATGAGGATCTCCACCATGTCGTTGTCCCCTTCCGGTTGGGTGGGCGGGGCCGGAGGAAGGGCCTGTTGCTGTGAGTGGGACTGGACGGGGAGCCTCCGCTCGAGGGTGCTGCTGTGGAACACCGGCACATCTGCACAGAGACAACACAGAACATAAAAACATGATCAATCAGCATCTGTTATAAAGCACAGTAAAACAGATCAGATGTTAGGCCTGGACCATACGACCCTAAATCTATATTACATGTACCTCTCTGATGATACATGTGGTGGTGTGGGCTTCATTCATGTTTATTTATTACAGCAGTGGTTCTCAAACCTTTTACACCACATGCCACCTCAGGAAATATCTCACTCTCCAAGTACCACCATTATGACCAGGGGTGGGTAATTACTGTTCCTGGGGGGCCACGTGAGAGACTTTGAACGCCTCATAACAATAACTCAATGGCACCCCCGTTAACGTTCGTATCTCTGGTATTTAGCCCTGTTTTCCCCTGTGTGTCCCGGGCTTCAGACATCTCCCAGCTCATACCGACGTGTCTGATGTGAAGTGTGAGCTGACCTGCTAAGCGGTCCGGGATGTAGACCGGACTGGGGCTGGACAGGCGAGCGGGCAGCGTCATGCTCTGCAGGGCCGGGGTGCTGGGCTTGCTGGTGTCCTGACTCTGTCCCTTCTCGGTCTGCGTGCAGCTGTCCCTGCTGCCCGTCTTCGAGTGGCCCGCGGTCATCGGGGTGGAAGGAAGCACCGGCGAGGGCGACGACGAGATCGACTCCGTCCTTAGAGACTCCGTACGAAACTCGGAACCCAGCAGAACCCCTGGAGGAACATGAGAAGAGAGCATCTATCCCCAGTTCTCACCCGTAGTACCGTCCAGCTGCTGTTAATACTTAGTAATGACTGCTGGTTCTTACCCAGGCTGCCCTTCCAGCTGGTGTCCTTGCGTTCTTCGGTGATGGGCGAGCTGCTGAGGCCCAGGCTGTGAGAGAGCAGACCCGAACCACCGGAGCCGGTGTTGGAAATGGACATCAGAGACTTGGAGGGCCTCATGGCGGACTGTGCGTCGGACTTGATGGGCTCCTTCCTGGAGCGCTGGTGGAGCACCTTGATCATAGCGTCTTTCTCTATGATCTGGGCGTGGAGATTCTTTATCCTGGATTAGACAGAACAAGAGGGATAACCAGAACGGAGCCACAGTGAGTCAAGGACCATATCCATGGTTACTGAATGATTTGCTTATGAGATCTCTTAGCCACAACCGATAAATAAAAACTCCTCATTGGGGAACTTCTTGTGATAACCTTCCCAGGTCTCAGGGAAGCTGTATGTATGTGGAGAGGGTTTTACCTGCTTTCCATGTCCAGACAGCGCCGATTGGCCATGAGAATCTCCTCTTCTTCTTTCTGGATTCGAGCCTCCACAGACGTGTCATAGCTGCTGCTGGGAGAATGGCTGATCATCACTGTAGATGTATCCCTGAGAAACAGGACGGAGCCTCCGTTAGACAACAGAGTTCAGTAGAAGCTCATCCAACGACCTTCTGAAAGGTTAGAGCATGCAAAATATATTTAATACAAAATACAATAATGATAAAATAAAATATCTCGGGGTCTTGTTCACGAGTGAGGGAAAAATGGAGCGGGAGATGGACAGGTGGTTCGGTGCGGCGTCTGCAGTTATGCGGGCGCCGTACCGGATCGTTGTGTTGAAGAGGGAGCTGAGCCGGAAGGCAAAGCTCTCGATTTACCGGTCCATCTGCGTTCCAATACCCTCACCTGTGAGCTCACGAGTTTTGAGTCGAATGAGATCGCAGATACATGCGGCCGAAATGAGTTTCCTCCATAGGGTCAGCCTTAGAGAGAGGGTGAGGAGCTCAGACATCCGGAGGAGGCTCGGAGTAGAGACGCTGCTCCTTCGCCTCTAAAGGGACCAGCTGATGTGGTTCAACATCTGATCAGGATCCTCCTGGACGCCTCCCTTTGGAGGTTTTTTCCGGGCACGTCCAACTGGTAAGAGGCCCCGGGGTAGGGACGTCTGGAACTTCCTGCTAAGTCTGCGACCCAGCAGAAGCAGAAGAAAGTGCTCCACGTCGTGCTCAGTGACTACAACTTGCATGTTGTTGTAGAATTACAACAGAGGAACCTTTAACCTTGAACGTATGATCTTCATCAGCGTCTGAAACAGAAGCTCAGAGAATGAAACGTCGATAACCGCCGTGCATACGTACCTCTGAAAGGCAACGGAGGCGGCGGCGTCCAGGGCAAACTGCCTCATCACGCTCTCCTCCAAGTACTTCTGCTCCCACTTGGTCATGTCGGCCTCCAGAGCCAGGATCCGCTCCTCCTTCTCCCTCAGGTGCTCCATCAGCGCCGTGGCGTTGTACTCCGACGGGAGCGCACCGCTGCTCTGAGCGCCTCCCTGGCGCTGGGAGGGATGAAGGAGACGACGAGAGGGGAAGCACAAAGAACGAGGGAGAAACGGAACAGAGTGAGATGAAATATGAAATATGTTGCTAGCTACCAAGTGTAGTAATTTCCTGTTATGGCAACATTCAATTGTAAAAGATAACGGAGCTGCAACCACTTTGCCCCGTTGTGCTTTACTTTGCACCCAGATTATGTGCTTTTAACTGGCAAAACTAGGGTTGGACACGCCCTAAATACATTTGCACCATTCACTTCAGAGCAGCGCTCAGCAACCTTTACTATCAAAAGAGACATTTTAGGAAAAAAAAAAAATCTGTGTGGAGCTGCAAAACATGTGATCATTGTGATGAAGGTAACACAGTTTATAGTCTCAGTATATAGTATATCAGTCTAATGCAGTGAGGACCAAAGAGCAGATGTACTACGGAGTATTAGGACCACATTGAGGGAAAACAACATCTGAGATTTACACAATAAAGTCACAATACTATGAGAATAAAGTCTGATGAGAATTTGTATATAGTTCATAAATACATTTATTCCCCACTGCCTAATACATAAATAGACTGTATTAAAATGTGCAGGAGCATCATCACACCCCGACGGTCTCTCCATCCGTTGATAGTCTATGTGATGGGTGCAGGGGCGAGGGAGGGGTTTACTGTACCTGCTGCATGCGCAGCGACTCCAGCTCTCTCTCCAGTCTCGTACGGAGTCGATGCTCCAGCTGTTCTCTCTTCTCACAGGCCGCCTGCAGCTGAGCCAGAGCCTGCTGCATCCTCTCCACCTTCTCCACATACACCTGCTTCTTCTTCAGCTGCGCACAGACATACATACACACACACACACACACACACACACACACACACACAGACACACACACACACACACAGACAGAGAAAGAGAATATTATTGCAGTATTTACATCATTGTAACTCTGCTGTGCTAATTCACCTTCAGACAGTCAACTCCTCATATCATGCACATCTTGTGAATTAGAGAACTGTGCATTCTCCCCTGCAGTTATTTTACATTATATTATTTTCTATACACCAAAAGGTTCTGAGGAGTCCAGGACAGAGAAACCTCAACAACTTCTTACTAGCTACTTCTGTTCTGATCTCTTTCCTCTGTTGACTAAAAACACGTTTCAGTGCAGCAAACATCCACAGAAGTTCTGTTCAAGGAGCACCGAGACAACAGAAAACATCAGGCTTCTGGTATTAATCCTTCAGAGGCTGACGTTACAGATATCTGCAGAAATCTTCCTGCTGAAACATGAAACCAACGAATACTTCACCCTGCTGTTTCATGTGATGCTCTGCTCCCGGTCCCTCTTCTTAAAGTCAATCTCCTCCCACATGTTTTTGCTGAATTGACACCAAACTTGCTGCATCTTCAGACTGTCCTCCACAAACCATCCAGATGGATATTTGATCTTCCCACAGTGCATCAGTGTAAACAGAACTGTACTCGCTAAATAAAGCTCCAATGTTCATACAAGTAAATGACAACACTTTGAGGTTATGGTAGATGCAGGGGGGCAAATTTCACAATTTGATCTCAAAAACTGTTTTATGTGTTTAACCTCTTCGTATTTGTCTCATATAGTTTACTCTTCCTCTGTAAAATGTGCCGTTCTGCTGACAGTAGATTGTCTGTGATTGGTCAGATGCTGCAAACACCGCCCCGTTCACGTGAACGCGCTCACAGCCATTTACCGAGTTGATAAGTCCCCGTGACCAGAGACAGCTCCTTCATGCCACAGGCTAATGCACATCTTGATCAGGACCAGGATTATATCCGGTAGGAGGGACTAGGATTATATCCGGTACGAGGGACTAGGATTATATCCGGTAGGAGTGACTAGGATTATATCCGGTAGGAGGGACTAGGATTATATCTGGTAGGAGGGACCAGGATTATATCCGGTAGGAGGGACTAGGATTATATCCGGTACGAGGGACTAGGATTATATCCGGTACGAGGGACTAGGATTATATCCGGTAGGAGTGACTAGGATTATATCCGGTAGGAGGGACTAGGATTATATCCGGTAGGAGGGACTAGGATTATATCTGGTAGGAGGGACCAGGATTATATCTGGTAGGAGGGACTAGGATTATATCCGGTAGGAGGGACTAGGATTATATCCGGTACGAGGGACTAGGATTATATCTGGTAGGAGGGACTAGGATTATATCCGGTAGGAGGGACTAGGATTATATCCGGTAGGAGGGACAAGGATTATATCCGGTCAGAGTGACTAGGATTATATCCGGTAGGAGTGACAGGTGACGCTCTTACCTCCTCCTCCAGCTTCACCACTTTGGCCTGGGCGTTGTTGAGCGCCTGGTCTCTGATCTCGATGTGTCTCCTCTGGTCCTCGGTGGTGGAGCGCACCGCGTTCAGCTCCATCTCCAGCTTCTCCTTCTCACGGACCGTCTCTTTGCCTGGAACGCATCAACAAACAACGTTTCAAGTTCTTAAATCCCACTTCAGCGGTTCTCATGAATGTTTTCTTATGAGGGATTCGTTCTAAGGTAAGAACAGAATCTACAAGTTTGTGAATAATCCTTGTTTCTTAAATTCTGCAGACGTATAACATAGAATTCAAATTCTAATCATATTGTTATCATTTTTATTATTATTATTTTACAAAGCATTATGGTCTGAACGAGTAACAGCATCCCCCGCACCTGTCTTCATGTTGTTTTATATCCACTAAAGATGAACACTTCATTTCCTACAGAAGTATCTTCACTTCATGCCTTCATTAGCTAGAGACTTGATTCTTGCTTTAGAATCGATTCTTAGCTCTTGATGTTTGTTTTCATTTCTTGATGTTAATGTGAAGCACTTTAGGAACCTTTTGGTTATTGTAAAGGGCTATACAAATAGACGTTGATTGATTGATTGATTGATTAATTGATTGACTTCGGAGCTACTGAAAAAAACATTTTTTTTATTATGATTGGAGTCAGATCGACTGATGCACGCTTTCAACTCACGAGGACGAGGAGATTCATCATTGTGAGAACACAGGTAGCAACAATCCTGTCGTGAATCTAACAGACTTTTCTTAAGAACAAATTTAAGAACAAAGAATCCTAGAAGATGTTGGTGAATGAGGCCCGTCGTATGCATACTACAGATTATTCATGTTGCATTTTAATCCATGCGTAGATTAAATGTAACAGAAACTGACGGGAGAACTACCTGATGTTTCTTCAGACACATCCAGATGTGTCACATGAATGATAAAGTTGTCCAGATGCTGACATCAGGCCTGAAGGACGCTGTTGGATGTCCCAGGCTGCGTGTGTGTGTGCGTGTGTGTGGTACTCACTCTGTGTGAGCAGCTGGGAGATGGTTTTGCGGTTGTCCTCCGACCCCTCACACTCTTTAGCAGCGAGCTGTTTATTGGCCGTCTCCATGCGCTCTTTAAAACAACACACACACACACACACACACACACACACACACACACACACACACAAAGTTTGAACAAACACACAAGAATAAGCAGAAAAAAAGCACATCTGTATGATGTATAACATCTGTACGAGTTCCTTTTCTTCATTAGTTTTCTTGATGACGTAGTTTTACACGGCGACATTTACAGTTTAAAAAACACTACAAACAAATTATGGACTGATTTGATGAAATGATAATCACAATAATAACTGGAACTACAGTAGGGACGCCAGCATACCAGAAATCTAGCAGCCGATACCGATACCAGTGAATTTACACGATTCTGGATACCGAATTCGATACCACGGTAAAAACACAATAAATCCCATGTGATGTGTCAGGTGATGAATCTGTTTGTTCTTCTTTGCTGGATAAAAGGCGAGACTTTCGTTAATTTGGTTAAAGCTTAAAAAAGATGATCTCGTACGTAGGAGATGGGCAAGTGAATGTTTATGATATGATGATAAGGAAATAAACCTTTCACAAAACAGTTCTATTTTTCAATAAAATGTAAAAACTAGGGATGCACCGATACCAGTATTGGGTGTCGGGTCCGATACCACTTTACGGCAGCGTGACGTTAACCTCTCATCACCATCTTTCAGGTCCTATCGCACGCGCTCACACTCCACCTCCCCGACGGTGCGGGCAAGGCGGGCCGGTGGTGCACCCGACCCCGCGGTGCCGGGATCCCACCTCAGCCGGCGTGCGTTGGCCCTCACTTTCATTGCGCCACGGGGTTTTGCTTGCACCCTCTGACTCGCGCGTGCGTTAGACTCCTTGGTCCGTGTTTCAAGACGGGTCGGGTGGGTTGCAGACATCGCCGCAGACCCCTGACGCCTTTTACGTGGGCCGAGCCCCCCCCCCCGGGGCACGATGCGGTTGACCCGGTGACACTTTGTCCACGGCCCCGGGAAGCACCTTCGCCCAGAGCCTTTCCAAGCCGACCTAGAGCCGGTGGCGGCGCACTGCCTCGTATGCGGGACTCCCCAGCCTGCCGTGTGTCGCTCACACCCTCCAGCTGGCTGTTAACCAGGCTCTCTAGGCTCAGAGAAGTACTCGTATCGGTACTCGTATCGGAGAGTACCCAAATGTAAGTACTTGTACTCGGTCTGATAAAAAGTGGTATCGGTGCATCCCTAGTAAAAACTTCACTTGTGCATGAACAAGAGGAACAACGGTATTTGTGATCCATCATCACGATGTGCCAACAGACTTTCCAATAAGCTTTTTAGTGGGTACAACATGTCATGTTTGTGCACATTGAACCCGTCACCCGTCTTCCACGAGGCATTTTTGGACATTTTTTTTAATTTCTGCTCAAATAAACAGTGTTTCAGTTGCAGAAGGTCTGTGATTCCAACAGTTGTTGCGTCCGCCTGCTCTCTCACCTCGGAGGTCCCTGTTGAAGTCGTGCAGCCGGCGCACCTCCAGCTCCAGCTTGTTCCTCATGGTTTTCTCCAGGGCCTCCCTCTTGGAGGAGGACTTGGCCAGGTTTTCATAAGCCTCCGACACCAGCTGGATCTCTGTTTCCAACTGCATGAAGGGAAACGGAGTGAAGACTGAAGGAGATGCATCAAACATGTCATCCAAATGTTGTAGAATTTATTTTTCTCCTGAATATCCATAATAACGTCCAACTATTGGCACGGCCTCACCTAAACACTGCTTACAGCCTGAGCTTCACCAAAGGGGAGGTTCTCACTATTCACCCTGACAAGTCGGCGTGTTTTGGGTTTCACAGATTAAGAATCCAAAATCAAACAGATGGTTGAGTGAATTCTTTTAAACAAGGCAAAAGTGAGCACCTACCCCTGCTCACTGCTTGACCCCTGCTAAAGTAGTAAACCTTTCCCTGGACTTTAACCCACAAAAGGCACAACTAGACCGCTCCGTCAACCATCATACCAAATCTGAAGTTCTTAAGTTAAATAGTTTCTGAGTTCTACTCCGGAAACGAAAAGTGTGACACCCGACCGGACGGACGGACAGAAGGACGGACAGAAAGAGACAGAAGGACGGACACTACGTTGTCGCGAATAAGAATAAGTTAACTCAAGTCACCTGAACTTCAACTGTTATCCAGCTGTTTCTTGCACACTGCTTTGCACTGCCAAGTATCCCCTCAACATCTGCATGATGAACACCTGCACCTCACACACACTGTCGCCCGTTACTTGAACTGAAAATGAAGACCCTCTTTACACTCCTTCATTCACAACCTTTCTGCCTCTCTCTTATATCTACTGGCTCCTACTCCATCAGCTGACTGTGGGCGGTTCACTCTTAGCTAACCAAACAGATTCTAGACCCCGGGGGGGATATATCTGATCTCATCACGGCATCACTGCCCCCTTTGATACACTGCGTCACCATGGAGTCTAATCGCCAAAGACTTTGCACTATTATTCTCCCATGCATCATGTATTATATGATTGTTCATTCTCAGGAGGAATAATTACAGCAATTAAACATCCTCACAGTGTTCATACGGGCGTGTCTGTACCGCTCTAACGTCTCCTTTCAGTTACCTTGTGCAACTTGGTGACTTTCTCCCGGCAGGCCTCCATCTCCTGCCTCAGCATCCTGTTGTCCTCCGTCAGCATATCCGCCATCTGCTGAGCGCGCACCATCATAGCGAAAGGCTCCCCCTGCAGGTGGGAGAAGGAGTGTGGGTGGGGGAAGTGTCCAGCCTGGACCGGCGGCTGGGGCTGGGGAGGTGGAGGTCCTTGGAACTGCTGCTGCTGCTGTTGCTGCTGCTGTTGCTGCTGCTGCTGCTGCTGCTGCTGCTGTTGATGCTGTTGATACTGATGGTGCTGATGATGGTGCATCCTCGGGGTGGAGCCGTAGGGGTCTTGAGGGAAACCGTGACCTCTCGGTTGCGTCGGGTGAACGGGCCCCAGGGCGAAGTGCTCGCCTGCTTGGTGGGAGCCGCCGGGACCCTGCGGATTGCGGGGCCAGCTGAGGAAGGGCTCTCCCTGGCTCTGGGGCTGCTGGTGAGGGAAGGAGGGATGGGAGGAGTGGGAGGCGCTGAGCATGCTGCTCAGGGTGGAGGACTGCGTGCGGGACAAGGAGCCCACGGAGGTGACGGAGGAGGTGGGACTGTGCTGATGGAGGGGTCTCTGGATGTGAACGGAACCATCCTTACTGGACCTGAGGAGAGATCAGCTGTGTGACTGCACGGGTCTCAAACTCAGCTGGTGTCTTGAGTTGATGCAGAGAATACAAATAAGATATAACACAAATGTTTTAAGTAAGTCATCGGCTGACTTACTCAAAGAGAGAGCAGATAGCTCAGGAATCAGCAACCTTTACTATCAGCAAAACACGTGATCATTGTGATGAAGGTAACACAGTTTATAGTCTCAGTATATAGTACATCAGTCTAATGCAGTGAGGGCCAAAGAGACAATGGACTACGGAGTATTAGGACCACATTGAGGGAAAACACATCTGAAATTTACACAATGAAGTCAGAATATTACGAGAAAAACGTCATAACTTTACGAGAAAAAAAGAAAATAAAACGTAAAATTGCTACTTTATAATATTTATTATATTAATATTTATTTTCTCGTAAACTTATGACTTTATTATTGACTTTAAAATGATTAGGTAACGCAGCCGCCACACGCTCCTGATGTAATGTGTGACAGATTGTTAAATTCATATTTTGTCTGATGTCTGATTGTCTGATTCACCTGCAGTCTGATTCACCTGCAGTTTGTTTTTGAGCACGAGGTGGGAAAACACCAGCTGTCAACTGGCTTTTAGCAGAGCAAACATTCCTGCCTTCAGCCCTCAAAGGAACGCCATCAAAGCCAAGCAGATCATGTCCCAACTCGTCGTGCCCTGATGATTAAAATTCTGCAGTATTCATGTCTGTTTGAATCTGGTTCCTCTGAGGTAAATAAACGAGTGCTAAACAGGCCCGACAGGATTCTTAAAAACACGACTGGGAAACCACCAACCTCTTTTTAAATGTTTCTTTTGATTATTTTGAACTTGTTAAGGAAACTAAAAACTCTCCGTTTCTTCACATCATTTTGTCGTTTTTGGTGTGAAATCAAACACAAACCTGTGAGCGCAGTTCAATCTGTGATACTGTGTTACAGAATCCTTTCAGTCCATGACTTGGAGAAGTCCGAATAGAGCTGCGTGATAATCACGGGAAGGCATTAATGAATGTGTGTCTTTGTGGATAATCTCAAGTTCAGCATTTTTCTAATTTTTCCACTTAATTTGAAAGCTGTGCTGTGAGGTCCTGTAACTCGCTGTGGAAACCACAGCAGACCACTTGTGATGGAGACGCAAACTAAATAACAAAAAGCATTTCAGATTGAACATTAAAAGGCTTAACACATAAGACATAACTGTATAAAAATGTGTTTAAAGGTGCTAATTTATGAATGATCTGCATCGAGTGTGACGGTCAGAGGTCAGAACGGTTCTCCTACAGAGCTGGCGTGGATTCAAAGTCTCGCTAGAAGCACAGTTAACCATCCAAACAAACTTGTGACTCAATTAGCAATAAAAGAAATACAAAGAAGGTCTCACAGACAGACAGACAGACGGCGCCTGTGTGCAGTACAAGTATGAAATACTGTATTAAAGCACAGCTGTGCAAATATATAAATGTATGAAGTTTAGCCAGTTATTCTGGTAGTTGTTCAGGTGAGTTTAACTGTTTTTATTTATTTTCTGCATCTGGAACCAGCAGAAGGCCGTACAGATCTGCACAGTGACAACAAGGGTCGGAAATCAGCACCCGCCACATGCGGGTAAATTGTTGGCATTGGCGGTGAAACCATCAGGACATCCACCACTTTGGCAGCAGGGAAAACACTAGTGATGGAACAGAGAACCGTGGTTGTCCGCTTTCTTGGCACCTCATTCCTCCGTGACTATCGTTTCCTCTTATTGATGCTTTCTGGACAGTTACGCTGCACAGTGACGCATACGCACGCTGTATCATGTTTCAGTTTGATGGGACCGGAGACGCAGTGGAGAAGAAAAATAAACCTGAGTGGGCATATCCTATTCTTTCCCTGATAAAGCGACACTGTGAACAACAAACCTGTGTTGAAATCAGCAGGAGGAGAGTAAGTAACGTTAGCTGTTAGCAGCCGCTAGCAGCACAGTCCTGACTGGTTAAATAACGGAGATGCCAACGTTAACGGAGGTGCCATTGAGTTATTATTATGAGGCGTTCACGGTCTGCTCAGCCAAATACCATTGGGTGAAGGTAAATTACAACGTTATCATGATGTGTTTTTGGCGAGAAACTTGAATAAATTCAGTTGTTTGAAGGAGATGTTTTCACATCAATATGAAATAGATATTAGAGAGAGAATTATGAATTTATGTTTAACTTCATAACAACTTACCAAGATTTTTTTTAATCAAAGCAAATATTTAAATAATCATAATCTTTTGAATTGTGTGTTTTTATGCAAATAACCACTATAGATGACAGTAACAAAGTACAGTACTGTGTACAGTTGACCCGTTTTCAGGTGAAACACAGAGTTGGGTGATAGTTTATACTGTATGCTTTATAAACAGTCAAACCAGACCGGGTCCATTTTGACCTGGGAAGACAAAAGTTGCATGGTCGATGGGAAGACAATAGGGGGGTAAAAATGTGGTAGTTTTAAGCCCAACCATGTAATTATTTCCAAAACATAACTAAGCAGACTGGTCTCATCCACCATTCGTAGCTATACCTACGAAAGTAATCCACTCGTGTATATCACACAAAATCAATTTGTGTGATATACACGATTGCGTTTGCGTACCGTGTGAAACCAGAAACGTCAACGTTGATTTATTAGTAACTCTACTTCGGGACTTTTTTTTAAGCCAAACCATGATCTTTTCCTAAACTAAGTAAGGAAGTTGGTCCTTGTGAAGACGGAAGTTTATTTTGAAAAGACTGTATGCACATGTATCTGGAGCTAGGACCGCGTATCACTCAGCTGTATCGGAGCATTTATACAAAAATACTTCTTAGCACAACTTCCTCGAGCAAAGCTGGGTCACACAGCATCTTTAAGTGTGTATATGTGTGTGTTGGTGAAGGGCTGCGTGTGCACGTGTTCCTTACCTGAACGAGCCATACTCGGGTGGGGGCTGGTATCGGACGTGGAGCACCTCCCTCGAGTGCTCCCTCCCTCTCTGCTCCTGGTAAAAGTGGCCTCCAGGATCCTGCTGCTTGGTGGGAGAGCCCATTCCTTTGAAGGGGTAGTCCGGAGGCGGGCCGCGGTGCTGCGGCTTGTAGTAGTCGCCCGGTGGCCCCGGCGGGGGCAGCTGGGGAGAGAGCGGGACGCTGGTGACGGGAGCGTGGGCCTTCACGCCGCTGGTGGCCAGCGAGAGCTGCATGAGCCGCTCGCTGAGAGACCGAACGTGTCCTTGCTTCAGATCCTTCAGCCCGTCGTCCTGGTGCACCCTCCCCGTGCCGCTCACCCGCTGCACCGTGGGGCGACCCTCGGTGCGCACCTTGGCGCTGTTCACTCCGGTGACGTAGAAGGCGGTGCCCACCGAGGCGGGGTGAGGAGGCTGATTGTTCTGCTGCTGAGGAGGAGGAGGACCGTGGCCACGGAAGTACTGTGACTGCACTTTGGCTTCTTCGTACGTAGGGAGGTCCTCGGGGTTCAGGCACTGCCCACCACCTCCGCTGCTGCCTCCTCCTGCTCCCCCGCTTCCCGTCCCTAAACATCCTCCTCCTCCACTGCTCCCGCCCCCTCCTACCCTGGCGGAGCCCAGCTTCTCCAGGCCGTTGTCCGTCTGCAGCTCTTGTCCCTGGGGCTCCTGACGGGCAATGTGGGGGGTCATAGAGTGATCATCAGAGGGGCCCACCTGTCCCTGTCCCGGGTAAACTCCTCCACCTCCTGGTTGTTGTTGTTGTTGTTGTTGTTGTTGTTGCTGCTGTTGCAGCACGTAGTTCCGGTTCATCTGCTCCTGCAGGAGGCGCTGCAGGACGGTGCTGCCGCCACCTCCGACGCTGTTGCTGCTGTTGGACGACTCCTCGGCCGCGGCCCTCATCTCTGCCTCCCGCTGGCCACGCACCTCATGGAAGGACAAGCTCCGCCCACGGTCGATACTCCCTGAGAGGACGAGGAAGAGGAGAAAGGGGAAAGAGTCAGAAAGAGGAAAAAGGAAGCAGTGTGACAAAGGGAGTTTTATAAGGGTGAAGAATGTGGAGGAAAGGAAAGAGAAACTATTGGACCGTCCACCATCCCTGTCCCCCTCGTAGATGGAGACTGGAGGAAGAACAACCTGAAGAGCCAAACCATCAGCAACACCCAGAGGCCTCAAACCCAAATCACAAACCCAAACATCAACTCAAACCAGAGAATGAAGACTGTGATGGCCATGTGATGACATCTTAAACTGAAGTTTTGTTTACTTGTGATACTGATAAGAAAAGGTCTCAGTGCAGCAACACAAAGCAGCAGACGAGTTTAGCACTAAAACTACTGTGATTTAATGCCCAAACAACGGGTACGGTACCGATGGAGTTTACTGATGTGAAATGTTCACAGAAGGTTCTGGTCGTTGGAGGACTAAAGTAGAAACTGTACATGATGTTACAGAGTTGTGCATGAATGCAAAACCTTTAAGCATCGAGTAAGATCGAAGGACATTTCTGAGTACGCCTGAAGGGCCTCGACAACGTGACCTCTGCAAAAATCTGCATTTGACTCACTACGAGGGATGTCACGATGACTTCGGTACCAAGTCGATGCCAAAATTCTAAAAACGTGACGGTACTCTTTTTCTACAGTACAGTTGGTACCGTACGATGCCTGTAATGGGCATTG
>CAKAOI010045334.1:0-19458 GCA_916701655.1 Sebastiscus albofasciatus
ATATCTACGAATCAGTCAAGTTTGTTTCACTCCCAAAGGGACAGGTGGTTGTTGCTGATTCTATCTTTTGATTTTCCAAAAACATGTTCTGTATGGTAACTCTCTGTTAATATGCATACTGTGAATATTTTATATTATATATTACCAGCTGTTCGTGGTAACGGCATTGAATGTTTTGGAAGTGTTCTTTTACCAGCTACCTCAATATGTATGTAAATTCAGTGTTAAGTTGTTAAATCCTTTTGCTCTGTCTAAACTTGAAACTTGTCAGTTATTTCAGATCTTTTTTATACATATATTATATATATATATATATATATATTTAACACATGGCATATAACACACTATAGGTAAGCAGATACTAGTGTACATTAACAGACAAACTGTTATCACAGCTACATTTGAGGGTTTGGAGCCAAAGGGGCCTTATATAGAAGTGCCTTATCTCAGAAGTTGAAAAATATGTATTAAACATTTTAAAAATGGCAAAAGAGTGAGATATGCCCCTTCTGCAAAATACATTACATTACTTACATACGCCAATATTCTGCGTTATTCTATTGGGGGAAAAGTTTGTGCCAAAAAGGCGTATCTCACTCTTTTGCCATTTTTAAAATGTTTCATAATATTTTTCAACTTATTTATTGTCTTAAATGAATGATACATATCATAATATGTTGCCAACACTACAAAAAAATAAGACCTAGGTTGTAAAGAAAAATCCTTTGAAAGAAAAATCTGGTCCTACCAAGAGGTGTTAGTATCAAGTCTATGTAAACTCTCCATATATTATTTTCAATGTAAACACAAGACAGATGTTTCTTTCCTTTCGATACATACAGTGATCCACACACTCATGCACAGTGCACACACACAATGTAAGCTCCTTGTGGAAGTGGAAGTTGCAGGTCATTGACTAGGCCTCTTCAAAAAAAAAAAACCCTGAATCAAACGCTCTGGTTCCATTTATTGTAAAAATGCTTTGCACTGATTTGTCCTCCTCTGAAAAACTCCCAGTGTATCCAAACTGTCTTTCTTTCTTTCCCCCGCCAGTATCGGCACAGCACTCTGTTCACCTTGCTGCAGTGCCTGCCATTAATACCCGTCAGCCAGGCTCGCTCCCACATCATATTTCTACTGGAATATATGGAGTGCCTCTTCAGCCAGCACTCAGGAAGCCCTGCATAATTTACTACAAAACAGGAAACGTCATTTGTGTTCTGCACCGGTAGCTCTCTGAGCACAACCACGAAGCCCAATTTACTCTTACTATACGTTCTACTGCCCATACAAAGTCATAGCAGAGTGATGTTTGATATGAATGTGTTGATGTGTTGGTGGAAGTTCTGTGCGATCTTACTGTTTCATTAAAGCAACATGGCTCGACATGTAGAATAATGCATCTAGGATGGTCGTCAATGGGAATGATTGAGAGTAAGGCGCGGTGTTCCACAGGGTTCAGTCCAAAATGGATTATTTTGTATATGAATGACCTCTGCAACATGTCTAAATGTTTTTTTTAAGTATATTATTTCAGTTTGTTACAGATTTTAAAATAAGAATGAACATTGTCCGAATGGAAAGGGCATCTGAAACAACATGTTGGGGTACTTCATTATAAATCATGCTAGAAAATGCATATTCATTATGTAAAATCAAAAGGACCAAAATCAAGTGCATTATTGTACAAAGTTAAGGATCAGAATGTTCATTGTACATTTCCTTCAGAGCCCATGAAACCCATACAAATCCAGTTTTCATACTACAAGGAGAGTCCTAAGAATTATTCCCAAATCAGATCATGAACAACAATGATGCCTCGCGGTCGCAGTTCACATTCATGTCGGAGAATGTCCAAAATGTTCACATTAATTATGTGGTTATGGCCAAAAACGTGTTATGTCAGGTCACAGAGACCTTGACCATTGACCAGCAAAATATGATCACTTCATCCTTGAGTCCAAGTGGACATTTGTGCCAAATTTGAAGAAATTCGCAAGGTGTCCCTTCTAAAAGGAGTCATTTTGACCCAGACCGCAATGTTTCCTTAACCTTAAAGTCCCACTGAAACAGAAGATAGTGTCTTTAGCTTCTGTACTGTGATGTATTTCACAGTAAAAAACCATCCGACAAGTGAATCACGCAGCCACCACGCCACGCAGCCGCCACGCAGCCGCCACGCGCTCCTGACGTTCCCTGTGTGTCCCAGGCGTAATAGCGGCCCGTAGGCCAAATCCAGCCCTGCGACAAAAGGATTTGCCCCCTGGTGAAAGCGTTCCCTTTCACAGTTTGCATCAAAACATTTGTATATAAATTTTTTTTTAATCAATCTACTGTAGATAACCATGTACATGACAGGCTTGTGTAAATCCCATGAAATATGAGAACACATATAATCAGTGATTTGCGTCTCAAACATTAATAGGTAGCAGTCTTATAGACAAAAATAAAAGTATTTTCATTCAACCAATGGAGCAAGTCACTGTTTATTGAGTGTGGATAATCAATGGTGTTTTAAAGCTATGGCTGTATTCGTCTTCAAAAACGTTTTGAAGTTTTGTTATATTTGTTGAAATTCTCATCACATCCCGACAGCAACCAATAAATCAAATGCTCTGACAAAAAATAAAAAAAAGTCCGGTACCTGTGGCTGTTGCAGGACTGTAATAAACCCGTATGTTATTTCATTCGGCCTGAATGAAAGGATTGGACGGACTACCTTCCTGCACTCAAGTCTTCCACCAGCTGCTAGCTTGACAGCTGTGAGTATTAACAATAGTCATGTTCGTTGTTTATGTTCATAATGATAATTTAGGGGGAGTGTCTTTGGAGGGAGCCCTGAAGGGACGGACTGTCGGTGTTGCTGACTTGGCAACTTTCTCTCTAGATTTAGGGACTTCTGGAGCCGGTGCTGCTAGCTACTATTTATATAGAATCTTCTTAATCTAACCTTTCTATGGTATTTACTTAATTATTATTTTCTATTTGCTGTTTTCTTTTTTCTCTTTTTCTTTTTTTTCTCATTTATTTAATTTATGAATGAATTTATTTATTTATTTATTTAAGGTTTCTATCTTACTACCATGAATTATATTATTGTAGTACTTATTACTTTTAATTCTAACTAACTAATTAAATTATTTTAAAAATTATTTTATATTATATTTTCTGGACCTGTCTCTGTGTGGGAGTGGGAAGCGATGTGTATATGTGTATATATGTATGTACATATTAAATGTTAAATGTAAGATATATTTTTTTTGTATTATGGCACTGGTGTTATGTTTTGTTATGCTTGTTATGCTATGTTTGGAAAAAAAAGAATAAAAACAATTTTCGCAAAAAAGTACAACCCTAAAACCAAAAAGTTGTATAATCTGTTTTAATCTTAAATGATAATAATAATAATAATAATAAAATTAAATAAACTCCATTGAACAATGCTGAAAAAAATCCAACAGTTGAACCTAATTGCTGACCCTTATCTTACATATTATCATTATTATTACATTATTTGTTACATGTTTATCCTTTATGAGGTAAAAAATTGCAGACGTGTGCAGATGTGGATGGAACCTCTCATTTAGGCATAATCTTTTGTTACATTTCACCAACTGATTTATTACACCGAGTTGCTTAACGCCATTTATTATATTCCAATGCTACTCCATTTCATTCTTCTGTCATTATGCGGCTGCTAAAACTGTTCTTCTGGATATTTTCTCTATAATATCCTCAAATCAATATCAACAAATGCGAGTCGTCCCTCCAGTGTATGTCACAGCTAAATCTTTCTGACATTTTTATGAAGCGCAGCACCACATCACAAGCAGCAGCCTTCAAATTGAATATTGATTTTAATGATCTCTTCTTTTGGGGCTGCGAGAGTTTTGAATCCTAATAAAGCGTAGAGAAATGTGGCGCATTCTCAATTTCGAGAAAACTTTACACGGAGCCCTTGGGAAATCCAATGGTAATGTGATAGATTTGTTGGCTTCCTCATTCATGAAACAGATTCCAATGAACTTTTTTAAAGCGTGGGGGAATCTTTTTTTGCAAATTTGTTTCGGTGTCTCTGGGGCAGCAGTCTACTTTATGGCGGGGCTGTAATCTCAATTAAATATGAACTCTTCAAATGAAGTGTACTGCTGCATAGAGGATAGGACTTACTAAAAAAAAAAAAAAGTATCACGCCTTCTTTCATTAAAGGTGGCCTAATATTTCTCAATTAACATGTTCCCTCTGCCAAAGCCCTGGAGTCAGTAGGCACACAGAAATTATAAGACATCTGAAGGGGAGACTTTCATTAATTATTTTCTTTCTAAAATGTAATTATTATGGGGTGGTTTTATGATGAGTAGACTTCGGTATGATATAGTATATATATAAGATGTTATTTAAGGCGATGTGAAACAATCAGAACCAACCAAGAGTCAACAGCATGAACCTGTGACCCCGACCACACCATGCACCACACAAATTTGCCTCATTGAATACATTTGGATTATTTATAATAGATAGAACATGTTATGTTTTTGTTTTTTTTTCCAATCCAGAAAGTGTGATGCTCTTGGGGATGGTTGGGGACCAGTATGAGGTCAGGTTAGGTTGAGTGTCTGCTTTTCTAACAAAACTGATGATGCATGTCTTGTGCAAATAACATGTACATCCTGCTTCAAGTCAGTAAATCTGTGTTGTAGGCGAACGTAGACAAACCGCCATTACTGTCGTGGCACCTCACTTTTAAACTCACATATAACACTGTCATGTATTTACATAATTTGACTTTTTAAGAGCTTTTGCAGAAAATATAATCATCAAATGTCATTAAAATAAAGGTTATGATCTACAAAACTCTAACTCGTCAACAAAATTAAAGGTAGGGTCGACGATGTTGGAAAGCTAGCATAATTTGAAAGTAGCATCACCTCAGGAGCTTTATTCTGAAATATTTGCAGGACAGTGATGTAGAACATCAGGGCTCCATGAATGAATAACGTACAGGGCTTTAATGGTGGATTATTATTATTATTTGCAAATGAGCACACATTTCTTAACTGTCTGTCTAAAATACATATAAATGACATTTATAATGAAATGAAATAGACATTATGAAAGGCAAACTCTATGTAGAAAGAAAGGGCTGACAGCAGCAGCAGCAGAAACGCAGCAGAAACGCAGCTGGTGTGAACACCGGACGCGTGATTCATGCAGCAGCCACGTGCTCCTGACGTTACCCGGTGTGGACGAAGCTTAACACTCTTTCGCTTGTCAAGTTGACTGTAGAGACTTTGGAGGATGGAATAGACCGTGGCTGAGGTCTGTCTCTGCTTCTTTGATTGCATTGCCATGCCGGCATGCCGGCCACACAGTGCATGGGCATCGTTAACTCTCGGGACAGTTAACAGTTAACAGTTCACGTTCATTAGTTGCAAACAGATACAGTATATTCCGTTCACCAAAAACATGAGCACGTTCAATGAGCGATGCTCTTTTAACGCGTTCATTGAATGTACAACACTAGCCCTATGCTTCAAACTAATGATGCTCTAGGTACCTCTGTAGCCTCAGTTCTGGACGGATCAGGGACGGCATGTCAATATACAATTGGTACATGCATAGTGTCTTTTCAAAATAAACTTCCGTCTTCTCAGGAAGAAACCACTTTGGTAGGGTTAGGAAAAGATTGTGGATGACGTTATCTTGACTAATGACTCATATGACTACAGAGTGACTAACAAGTCACTAGCGAGTCATGTGACGTGACTAACAAACAAGTCATGTGACTAACGACTGATGTGACAAAATCTATCAACGTTGACTAGTTTCACAC
This sequence comes from Sebastiscus albofasciatus, assembly GCA_916701655.1. Lineage (NCBI taxonomy): Eukaryota > Metazoa > Chordata > Actinopteri > Perciformes > Sebastidae > Sebastiscus > Sebastiscus albofasciatus. The sequence continues at coordinate 5,834 of CAKAOI010045334.1, forward strand.
AGGATATGAACAGTAGTCTCCTGGGTCAAAGTCTGGTGTTGTCTGACCCATCCACTACCCCTCCCTACCCGCCCTAAGTGGACTGTCGATATAATCATCATTTTCATGAATCCCCATTTAATCTTCACGTTTTTATCAACATGCCGACTAGGACAGAGAAGGGAGCACTAAAGACCAAGTAGTCTACCTACACGGGGCCAATGGTGAGCTTCCACTATGCTGAGCTCTATTAGCTTGGTGCTCTCTGTTGTTTGCTGGCCAAAATTCAACATTTACAGTGTCATTATTAAATGATGCATTTATTCCGATTATGACTGCAAGAAATTAAGTTTGGTGATTAAATCATAAGCTAGGAAGTAATTGCTGCTGGGTTTAATCATACTCCACACAGACTTCCACATCCAGACTGGGGAGGTCAGATTCATCTTTCAAAGGGAGGAATGCAACAATTTCACATCATTATTATAGATAACGCCCATAAAGCTTAGAGACAAACCTTGCTATAGTTAAATATTTTATTTTATAATGTACACATATCACAGCCTCCGTCTTAACCTTTAATTCTTCTGAACATGTTTGTAAATTCATATTCTGTAAATCAAAAGAGCAGATTCAGAGGTCTTTTAATTAATGTTTCATTCATTTCATTTATTCATATTTTGGGATGTTTTTTAAAGTTTGACAAACAGTTCACTAATTATTTTACAAAAAGTTGCTTGTTAATTATAATGATAATAATAATAATTATAATTATAACAGCAGTAATAATAATAATTATAATAATAATAATAACTAGAATGGCACTCGGAGAGCGCAGACCTCTGCCGAGGTGCCTGACTTTAAAAACAGATCACAGCTCACAGCTGGCGGTACCGTGTTACAGTGCGCATGTGTTATACCCTGTGGTCTTAATGCTCAGGTTGATCAGAATTCTTAAAAAAAAATCCTGAATCCGGATCATGACCCGCATCTCCACCAAAATCTAATCGATTGTTCATTGTGCCATTCTGCACCCTTCCAAAAAATTTCATTCAAATCCATCGCAAATGTTTGGAGTAATCCTGCTAACAGACAAACAAACGAACCAACAAACCAACGCCGGTGAAAACAAAACCTCTTTCCAGGGCACTTGGCCTTGGCGGAGGTAATAATAACAAAAGCCTGTAGCCTAAAGACTCTGTGTCCTCTGCTCTAGCACACCTGAACGAGCTTAATGCTCAGACCTGCTCCAACAGTAAGGGCTGCTGAGTTGCATCAGGTGTGTTCAAAACATAACGTAGTATGTTACGAACTATTGTTGTTGTTGCGTTATTGATTAATTTCCCACTGCTCAGTGCCAATGAACTGATGACGATGACAGCAGTGTGTAGCCCACACTCACGTTATGGATTCAGCGTATAGAAAATTAACATAAAAAATGAACACAGACATCGTAGTGAAGCAACAGTCTTCTTATACTTATTTGCTAGCTATTTGGCACTCGGTTAGCATGTCCCCGTCTCGTGCATCGGCTCGTCCAGATGCTCTCTCTACATTATTTTTACATTCATACAGCTTGGACGCAGCGAAAAAAAAAGCCAATAATGGCAGTGACAACCCTGCCAGTTAGTTTCTTAAAATATTTGAATCATCCGTTACTCGGAAGAACTGCAGCTGAAATTAAAGGTCCCACATTGTAAAAAGTGCAAATTTCATGTCTTTTATATTATAAAGCAGGTTTAAGTGCTATATATAAATACTGTGAAAGTATCGAAGCGCTCAATATACAGAGAAATACACACAGCCCGTGTTCAGAAATTGTGCGTTTGAAACAAGCCATTAGGATTTCTGTCCATTTGTGATGTAACACATATACAATATTTAGACCATTACACGACTTTAAACGTAATCATTCTAAATGTGTCCAAGTTTATTTTAAACATGGACCCAAACTGTTGCCAGGCAACGCAATTCTGTCGCAATTCTGTTGAAATGCACTAAAATGCAGCATTTCATACAGAGGTTCAATACAGGTATATTCAAGCAGACAGTATGAGGAATATAAAGGGTTTTTTTTTAACATTACAGCATGTAAACATGTTCTAATAGAAACCCAAAATACAAGTATGAACCTGAAAAGGAGCACGATATGGGACCTTTAAGTGATTGTCAACAGAGTTTTGATATCCTGCAGTGCTCTCTGCTATGGGCCTGCATGTGCTGGGCTGCACTATTCTACTAAAGAGTAGAGCTTGATAGTTCACGGTGAAACATCATCTGATTGGGTAGAAGCCCCATTGCTCTCCCAGATTGTTTTTTTTTTTTTTAACACCATCACAAACAATAGTAAGAAGGAAGTCATAGCTTGCGGGTTTACAGTTAAACAATTAAAAATAAACCATGTCATGATTGCGGATGCAGCGTCATCCCTACAACAGAGTCTAATAACAAGGCAAGATGCACAGATGATCAGAGTGGATATAAACAAACCCCCAAATTAGTCTCAATAATTAAAACACAACCCATCAATTCATTTGTATCAAATTAAATCTGATTGTATTTAACCCAAAAAATACGTAATCAAATTAAAAAATCGGGGTCACACTCAAAACACATTTTACACACTATTTTCATATTAAATCAAGAAAAACCAAACTCAAATAATGAGTCCAACAAGAAAACCAATTATCCTTCAAATCATTAATTCATCTCATCAATCAGAAATCAGAAATCATCCAGTCTCCTGGACCATCAGGAGCGAATTTGGGGTTCAGTGCCTTTCCCAGTCCCACTTTGTGGACTGGAGGAGCAGGGGAATTGAACCACCAACCTTGTGATTAGTGCTCTACCTCTGCCCTACTACCTCCTGAACCCGATTCGTTCACCACCTCTGATTGTCTGACTGACCAACCGTGCTACTTGATTATTTTTTTTTAGTCGTGCTGTACTTCTGTTTCCTTAATTTATTTGCTAAAAAGGTCCTAATTCATAGAAAGTGAAATATAGTACGTAAATATAGTGACACCTCAGTTCGCATCTTCCACTGATGGACATCTCTGCTGTCTAAAATGTGTTCACACTCTCAGCTTGCTCCTTTAGCTTAATGCAGCAAACAACAATCTCCTTGCAAAGTAGTTCTGATAATCACAAACAGCTGATTGAACAAAAAACACATTTACAACAGAGCAAATATACAAAGGAAGCACTCAGAAAACACATTACAAACAGTGTGCACACACACAGAGTATTCCACATAGATACAACTTACCCACAGATACATCATCATGATGACTAGACAGCTGAGTGCCTTCCCCCTGCAGGACCGCAACAGAATCCTCCTTTACTTTAAAACACAAGTTGTGTAACCTATTGCGTATCCCTCGGTCACCGGCTCACCATCAGACCAACTCTTCTTGGATTGGGGGAAGACGCCTCTGAGCCTTTTTTTTTTATTATTTTCCCTTTGACTTCTCTTTCTTCCTCTCCCCGCTCCTTTTGTGTAAAATCCTGCTTAGCCACCACTTCTCAGTGAGTGTGTGTACTTCAGTATGCGCAAGTGTGTGTGTGTGTGTGTGAGGGAGAAAGAGGGAGAGCCTAATGACTAAATCTACTCTATGCAGCAGGAGGCTACGGCATACCACTGCACAATGAAAGCGAAAGATGGAGACAGAAGAAGAGAGAGGTGGATACCCCAAACACACACACACACACACGCACACACACACGAAAGTGTACACCCAGCAGAAGTGTTCTTGTAAATAGCTTTTTTGTGCCTGTATTGTTAGTGTATCAGTGAGTGTATATTGTATTGCAAGACTGGATGTTTTTGATGGAAAACAAGCCAGATATGTTAATAAAATAATATTTCCTCATTATATTAATAGAATGTAATCCGGTCTGCTTCACGTTTCCATCAAAGTGTATTTGCTTTAGCGTAATTGTTGCATAAATGCAATTTATAGACAGGGTTGGGTGTGCAAACCGTTACAGGCTGCAATGTCCCATACTACCCTAAATCATTTAAATTTAGGACGATGGTTAGAAAGAAACATAGGCTAGAGGGAAGACCCCCAAAAGTGCTTTAGTTTTTGAGATACCCCTACCGGAGGTAGAACAAAGTACAACAATGTTTTTTTTTATATGAAATGGATTCTTGTATAAAATTATTTTCCTGTAGAAGTGGTTAAATTGACAGATATTGTGAATATATTGATGCATTGAGGAAATGCAGTACTAAGATGGAAAAAGCAAGAAAAAAATAGACCAGGGAACATTTTGTGTTTAAATGGGTGTTATATATTCATACTTAAAAGTTTAAGTGCAAATTATTACTATTGCATCTAGAACATTTATTTACTCCTTGAATTAAAGTTGATACAAAACTTTCAATAACTGGTGTGTAACAATTGCTCCGTGATTGAAGTGTACGTTTAAGTATCTATTGACTGCAGACATGCCATTTACCCCCATTTCATGCTTGGAACATGTGATACATCTCTTAATATAGAGCATTGACCGTACCTGCTACAGTTACATATCATGTATTGCTGGATTTAGCACAACCATGCCATTCCAGCAAACCCTGACTGGCTGACAAAGCCACTTAAAAGTAAATGAATACATTCATCATAGACCTTCATATTTGATCTTTCCACATATTGTACTTATGTGTTTGTAGTAATGTATTTTCTCAATGCATCAGTATATTCACATTCTGTTTCTTCACACATGTAGAGGAACGGAACCCCCTGTCCACTAGCATACCACATTTGGGATCAATCAGAGCTAACATTATGGAATAACATGAGTTTTGGTGTACCATCTCCCATCCAGCTTTATTTTATTTTATTTATGGGGTGTGTCACAATATCTGTCAATTTAACCATTTTTTCAGTAAAATATTTTTATACAAGAATCCATTTCATATTTAGGAGACTGAAGAAAATATTAAAAAAAACATTGTTGTGTTTTGTTCTACCTCCGGTAGGGGTATCTCAAGATTTTGGGTGTTTTCCCACTTGCCTAATATCTAACCCTTCTGTGAGCTATTCCACTTTTTGAACACATTTTCTGACTTTACGCTCATGTTGGCTGAAATAATGAATAATCGTACCTCTTCAGGTATGCACAAATCCTTAAAATCAAAGTCTAAATAGCAATAAAAACACTTTTTTTGTTGAAACGCTCACAACTCTCAACATAAAATCTTGGGTCTTGAAAGCTCACGTCCACACTCGTGTGAACACTGAAGTTTATTTTGAAAAGACGTGTCCAAAACTGATGCTAAGGGGCACCTAGAGCGTCGTAGTTTGAAGCATAGGGCCACTGACCATGCGTCAGTATTTGACGAGTTGGGAGTGAGAATGTGTTTGTATTTCATAGCATGTATTTGGAAGTAAACACACTATGAAGTGAGCAAAAGAAACATACTGAAAACAACAGAACTCTGCAAACTCTAATGCCCAGTTCAGACTACATGATATCAGCCCGACCATAGCCCGACACGGCCGTCGTAGAGTGTCGACTCGGATCGGGGACGATAAATGAGTGTCGTGTGCGACAATCAATCGTTTTATCTTGTGTAATGTGTCGTAGTACACAACAACCAACGCCGCGTCTGGGACACTTTACGATGTCCCGACAGAAAGTCTAGCATGTTTGATTTTTTGTAAACAGAAGCACAATGGCTACTTATTATGCAGAACTCCACCGCCGTTGTGTCTTTGCGCATGGAGCATCCCGTTGCGCACCCGCTTTCGCTTCTTCCTGTGAATTATATTTTTACTGTTATCCCCTGGAGCCTCGTGGGCCCTGGTAAGCCCGTGTATTAAGACGGCGGTGCCGAGAGAGCGTGTTTTGTCAGAACAGGGAATCGACATGTAGTCTGTCATGTGTCGCGGCCAAGTTACGACAATCGTCTAATCTGACAGAGTGACCATCGTAACCGTCAAAAATATCGTGTAGTCTGATCCCGGCATAAGAGAACAAAAGTGATTACCAATCCTACACATGGCAACGCAGCATGGCAGCAGAGGAAAACACCACTATGACTACCGGCTACATCCGATCCTACCAACAACCCATATCACACCACTGTATGCATGAAAGCCTTTTTTTCCCTTCAACCCTCAGCTTCCCTGACACTAGCAGAATTTGTTTCTTGTTAGGGGGGCCCTAGGCAATAGACGACCTTTTGGTTAATGGTAAAGTCTGCACTTCCTTTATCAGCCTGGCTTTAATGGCAAATGCAGTTATACAGTTATTTGAGCTCCAGAACATCTGAGTGTAATCGCTTTGATCCTAGGGTTTATGGTGTGTTCATGTTCAACATACTGTAGGTTCGATGTTGTGCAGAGGTCGGCACAGAAAACATTTATATAAAAAATAGCGCTGGTTTGGAGGTAAATTCATGTGTTCCCTTGGAAAAAATAACCTATGCTATAAGAGGTAGCCCACAGCTTTTCTATAGGATATGGGATCCATGGATCACTTATATAGAATCTTCCTAATCTAACCTTTCTATGGTATTTACTTAATTATTAATTATTATTCTCTATGTGTTGTTGTTGTTTTTTTCTACATTTATTTAATGAATCAATTAATTTATTTATTTAAGGTTTCTATCTTACTACCATGAATTATATTACTGTAGTAATTATTAGTTTTAATTCTAACTAACTAATTAAATTATTTTAAACATTAGTTATTTCTTCTGTAACTTTACCTCTAGGGGTGGGAAGAAGGCTGGACCTGTCTCTGTTTGGGAGTGGGAAGCAATGTGTGTGTGTGTATATATGTATGTACATATTAAATGTTAAATGTAAGATATCATTTTTTTTGTTGTATCATGGCACCGGTGTTATGTTTTGTAAAGTTTGTTATGCTATGTTTGGAAAAAAACAAACAATAGCACTGGTTTGGGTTGCAAAAAACAGCCATAGTTTCAAAATCCATTAGTCTACCACATTTTCTAAAAGGGCATCACGTGTTTCTAAATGGGTTTCATGTGTCACGTAGGGTTATGGAAATTATTTGACATATCAGCCCCTTGACCCTAAAAAGAAAATGAGAAATACTGAACTGAAATAGTTCACGTGTGTATGGGTGTGAAAAGTGATAGAAGAATCTGCTGTGATACAAAAGTGCGTGTGTGTGTGTGTGCGCGCGCGCGCGCGTGTGTGTGTGTGTGTGTGTGTGTGTGCGTGCGTTAAAAAAAAAAAAAAATAGCCCAAAGGCCAAATAACCAAACAGAAAAAAAGTCCAGATTCCAGATCCAATCTGAGAGTGTAATCTATTTGCTTCTCATTTCCCCATTATCCTGAAGGAAATACTTGTTCATTTCTTTATGGCTATGGACAATTAAAAAGAAATGAAATTGGCTGGTAGCTGTGTGTAGAGGGGATTGCAATAAGATGCCATGACATGAATAATAACACTATGGCTGGAAGTTTATTTTTAGACTCAAAATGTGCCCACAACTTAATGAGAGTTATGCTGCATGGCATTAAAAGCCAACACGGGGCTGTACTCACTGTTGCTGTAACTGCATTTTATTTTTTTTTAGGTTTATGGTTGGTTATTGGAAAACACTTTTTGCTTAACCCAGCGATAAAATACTGAACTAGACTCAAAATCCCATGAGGCAAGAAGACAGCGAAGAGGGCGAGAGCTCTGACTCATTAAGTGTGGATATGAGCTAGCACTACTCAATCTACAAGTTTTATAATGAGGCTCCCAGCTCGCTGCTATTCTCCAGTCTCTTGTCGAGTCAGTAATGAGACCAAAACATGCTCATCATACAGATGCCTCGTACGTACCGCTTAAATCAAAGCATTCATTCATAAGTGTCTGAGGCGTGCGTGGAAACATATGCACACACAAACTACAAAGAGGACTACAAGGCCTGTAATCTGAACAATCTGGGATACGACATACTGCACATAAACTACTCCTGAAGGGCAGAGATTAATAGACTTGTCAAATATACTGCATGTTCATGTTAGTGTATCAATAGATTATTTATTTAAAAAGTCACAGGAAACTCACAATTGTGACTTTGTAACTAAATAGATGTCAATTTTGTTGGTGGTTTCGCCATTATCTTTTAAAAATGTGGAGCGGTGTGGAGAGGTGGTCGTGTTGCTCTGGCTCTATCTATCTGGCGTGGAGAGGAGGTCGTGTTGCTCTGGCTCTATCTATCTGGCGTGGAGAGGAGGTTGTGTTGCTAAGGCTCTATCTGGTTGGCGTGGAGAGGAGGTCGTGTTGCTCGGGCTCTACCACTTTGGCGTGGAGAGGAGGTCATGTTGCTCTGGCTCTATCTATCTGGCGTGGAGAGGAGGTTGTGTTGCTCTGGCTCTTTCTATCTGGCATGGAGAAGAGGTTGTGTTGCTAAGGCTCTATCTGGTTGGCTTGGAGAGGAGGTTGTGTTGCTTGGGCTCTACCACTTTGGCATGGAGAGGAGGTCATGTTGCTCTGGCTCTATCTATCTGGTGTGGAGAGGCGGTCGTGTTGCTCTGGCTCTATCTATCTGCCGTGGAGAGGAGATTGTGTAGCTCTGGCTCTACCGGTTTGGCGTGGGCAGGAGGTCGTGTTGCTCTGGCTCTATCTGTTTGGCGACGCCTGGAAGCTGCTTGACCTTCTCACATATGTTCACATTATATGTATTATTTTTTGTCATATGGATTGTCTATGTTGTATTTTCATTATGTTGTTACTCTGTACACACAACATCTATTGTACGTCTGTCCATCCTGGAAGGAGGATCCCTCCTCTGTTGCTCTTCCTGAGGTTTCTTCCATTTTTTCTCCCTGTTAAAAGGGGTTTTTTTGGTTACGTTTTTTCTTATCCGATGAGAGTGTTGTACTGTAAAGGACAGAGGATGTTGTATCCTGTACGGATTGTAAAGGCAAATTTGTGATTTGTGATTTTGGGCTATACAAATAAAATTGACTTGACTTGACTTGACTTGACTGTCCGTGCGCCCAAGACCAAACCCTTTGCACTTGTCGTTGCATTTGTCGTTGCACTTGCCTAAATAAAATATGGCCCATTGGGTCGGAGACGGCAGAAAAAAAAAAAAAAAGTATTTCAGCCACCTAAAAGAAAGGCTAACCAAAAATAATCCATATCCATTTAAGTGTACGCTATATTTAAATTATTTTCACCGCTTTATCATGCCGTCAGACAAAAGCCGTAGCCTATAGATAGGTTTCACTTTCAGTTCAATTCGCCATGAGAAAATATTCTAAATATAGCGTAAACTTAAACACATATCAATTTTGTTTCTTTTAGGTGACAGTACACTGTATACTATATACAATACAGAGTGATATTGTGGTTTTAGCTGACGCATGTCACCTCAGTTTTGATCGATGCTCGTTCATGTCTATGTAGAGCGAGCACAAGCGCGAGCAACAGGACGCTGACTGTTGTTGACTTAACAGCCACAGGTGTCGCTGTTAACAAGCAATTTGTGATTCTTACATAGAGTCCCTTTAATGCCTAATCAAGAAGATTTGTTGCCTAAACTTAACCAGGTATTTTTGTTGCATAAGTAAACATAGAGCAAACCTACATTGGAAGTTTATTTTTGAAAAGACACTATGTATGTAATGAGCAGAACCTGACACGCCGCCCCTGACACGTCCAAAACTGAATCTATAGAGGGGTACTTAGAGAGTCATAGTTTGAAGCGTAGGGCCACTGACCAAGCGTCGGTATTTGGCGAGTCAGGAGTGAGAATGTGTTGTGTTGGCTGTAGTCAGAAGAGTGCTTTTTTGCACCCTTAACCACACCCGACAGTGATGTCATAGCTGTACATTGTGATGGCAAAGTGAGAAGTTAAACCGCTGGAGGTCAGCAAAAACAAGATTTTCAGGGGGTGTAAAGTCACTCTTTAAATTGTCTCTCTCAATGCTGCGAATACGGTACACACACACTGATATAGAGCACTTGTTTTTTTCATTCCTGGGGTGTTCAATGGGTCTGATGTAAAATGTATATGCTATGCATGATCTGGCAAGCTTTGCCATGTGGGGTTGATGTTTCAATGGATTTTATTGATTATTTCCCTCTTATTGAAACACAATACCTGGCGTCCTGAAGTCTGTTCACATACATATTCACACAAACACACGCAGTACATGCAAATAAATCTCGCTCATGTATATGAAGGCATTTCTGTATCAAACACATGAGCACATGCACACAGAAGGGGAGTTTGTTTGTGTATAATCAAATGTGTAGCTGTGTGAAAGACTGTGGAAATACGCAGGTGTTTTTCTTACAAATACACCTTCATACAGGCAGGACTTACCCTCAGCTGCTCTTGCTCACAGCTCATTAGTTGGCCTGAAATGTACAAGAGAAGAAACAATTAGCTGTTGACTCTGAAGTGCCCGCAATCCTTAAAAGCCTTCTTCAGCAGCCGCTGCCACGGACGAGCACCACCGTATTACATTACCCGAACTCATTCCTGATCAAGGCGATGGAAGCTAAGGGTAAACTGATCTGTAAAAAGACTTTAATCTAACGATTAAGACACAATCAGTTCATTAATGGAAAGTGTTGGTTTCACAAGCCTGAGAGAGGAAATAAAGTAAGTCAGCTAACACAGCATTTGCATCCCGGAAAATATAGCTTCATTAACCAGCTGTTCGTTAAACCCCTCCTCCGAACATCAATTGTCCGATCGTGTCTTAGCAACCGCAACTTGGCGCGGCGGAGGCCTTTCCCTTTTCCCAGTTTGTACCGGCTCGATTCCCCTCCTCGACACCTCTCCTCTCCTCGCGTCTTAGTCCCGCCCACGGGAGATGCGAGCGGAGGAAGCGAGGAAATGTGTTTTTAGAGACATGAAACGTCCTTTTCTGATGACAGCAGCAGCTGATCACAGCTGGATCAGCTGTCAGTCGGCTTTAACAGCTGTTTATGTCTGAACTGATCTAATACTTATAAAGACACACAGTCCTCACTGGAAGAGCAGCAGTGTTTTCTCTCTGTAACCTGTTACCTGTTTAACAAACTGTCTGTATTTATACTGTGGACTGTGTCCAGGAACCATTTAAGGCATAACGCACAATGGTGCACAATGCCTTAATATTATTTATTCATTATTAGCGTCTGTATTTATTGGTATTCTAACACTAGAAATTATTTATTAAGCCGAATGTTTCAGGGAAAATTGAAATGATGGAACTCCTATCAAACCCGATGCTCAGGAATTATCAGCGTCACGTGTGACTAAAAGGAAATGACCATAAATGATGTAAAAAGTTTAAAAGACAGACCCTCCTTCTCTCTCTGACTTTAATTGTATCCTTAATAAAAGTTAATGGGGGAAAAAACAGATCATGAAAAGAAAAATATTTCTAATAATCGAAGAAAGTTGTTTGACGTTTGTTCGTTGTCATGTCTTATAAAGCTCCTTCAACCGCGGTGTGTGAAGCAGAGATACCGCAGGTCCTTCTGGAACACTTTACCATCAACATGGTCCGTTTGTTATTTGGACTTACAATTAACACAGATTTTAACTAGATGGTGAATCAGAACACAACTAAACTATACAACTTTTAATCTGTGATGTTGACATGTATCAGATCAGTCCAATCGGCTGCAATCAGTAACTGATATCCAATAAGGGGGCCTGTCGGTCGGTAAAAGACTTCCGCAAAGGATACACCGGTGGATCCTTGCTTACGGCTCCTCTGACAAGCCTCCTCGATGCTCAAGATGCATTTTAGGAATTGGGATGTCCTCCAAGATGGAGCGCTGAGATTGATTTCTGGGTCACAAGCCGGAGGATCGAGGAGACAAGGAGGCAAAAAAATCGGGAATTGAGATGCAGCTCTGGTCTGTCAAGCTTTGGATATCTCAACACAACAAAGAGGTGTGCGTGGAGTAAGAGCAATACTTACGCTTCGTCCACACTGGGAACGTCGGGGGTGTGTGGCGGCTGCGTGATTCACTCGTCGGGTGTTCACACCAGCTGCGTTTCATCTGCGTGTCAGCTGCGCATGTCTCACGCACGTCTCTTCTAGAGATTCGAGGTCTCGCCTACTTTTGACGTGAGCCGCGCGGTTCACAGCAACAACAGACAGTGAAAATGATCTATTGACTGTATATGTACATCATACCAGCAACATTACTACAGTTTTGATGTCTATCTGTAGAATATGTCACGGACATGAAAAAAAGTAAAGACTTATTTTTAAATAAACACTTCCTGCTTTCATTTCAAAATAAAAGCCCTCAAGTTTTTTTTCTGTGGACAGAATTCCTTCATTTGTTAACATGAGGCTTTTATTCTGAAATATGTGCCGGACAGTGTTGTAGAACATGCAGTGACTTGGAGAGCTCCATGAATGAATATAGTACGGGGTTTTAATTATGGATTATTACTATTATTTACAAATTACCACACGTTTCTTAACCTTTCTCTGTCTAGAAGAAATATTAATGATATTTATAATGAAATGAAATGGCCATGATGAAAGGCAACATCCATGTAGAAAGAAAAGGCTGACAGCAGCAGCAGCAGCAGAAACGCAGCAGACACGCAGCTGAAACGCAGCTGGTGTGAACAAAAGACGCGTGAATCACGCTGCCACTACGCGACTCAACCATCACGCGCTCCTGACGTTCCCAGTGTGGACGAAGCGTTAGTCCAAAGTGTTTTCAGATTTGTGTATTTCTGCTGTACAAGTGGTAAGGTAACACAAGAGCATAGGTCAGGAGTAATCAGAAGTATCCTATTAGGACCATCCATACCAAAGTCCTTGGCAATCTGTCCTGTAGTTGATTTTTTTTCCTTGGACATAAATGGAGGCCATTTCACTGACATCACCTTAGAAAAGTTTGGAGTAATTTTCTTCAGTCTTGCCAAAATCAAACTTATCTCTTCCTGCCACTTGGGGCCATAAAAACAGTGAAGTTGCTTAGATCAGCTCTCTTGTTCCCCCAGTCTCTACCCTGTGTTCCTCTCTCAGATGTACATAAACCCACTACTACGTCCACTGACCTCCTTAATCTCTACACGGAACCAACCTCTCTCCTTTGTTCATCATTGCCTTTCCTTTTCTCTTGCTCTCTTTTACACCTCCCTCATTGGTTTTGCCTATTGGAGGGGGGTGCGGTGCTGTGATTTCCATAGCATCAGCATTGATTTGGGAGAGAAAGGATAACCCTGCGAGGATTATGAAGGGAGAGATAATGGGAGGGAAAAAGGACGGGGGAGAAAATTGTTCTGATTGTATGCTGATGCTTTTCTGTGTGACCCCCAGAGAGACATGTTTCTGCATCACATTAACCCAGAACTAACTAGAGAGGGAAAGACAGAGAGAGCTAGTAATGTAGTTTTAACATTTGTTTTGTGTGTTTCCTAATTAAATCAACTGAAGGAAAGAGGTGGGGGAATGTGATGCCAACATACTGCTGTATCAATAAACTTTTTTATTTCTTGTTGATGTATAACAGGGGAGACAAGACAAGACACGACGCAACACGTCTAGCCAGCACTATTTGGCCCTTGTCAAAGTCACTCACATCCTTACGCTTGCACATTTTTTCTGCTTCCAACACAAAGTTCAAAGTTCAAAATGTTCACTTGCTGCCTAATATACCCCCTCCCCCCCCCCACTGCCAGGTGCCAT
>CAKAOI010045334.1:19478-59088 GCA_916701655.1 Sebastiscus albofasciatus
TGTCAGTGGTCTTAATGTTATGGCTGATCGGTGTTTCTATATATATATATATATATAGTTCTGTAGTTCTTAAGATGGGGGTGGGGTGTATTAGAGAGGGTGCAGGGCCATAGTTGTGTGTATGTGTAGAGGAGCAGTTTGATTTTTTTACCTCCGCCAACGCCGAAAGCCCAGGAAGGAAGTTATGTTTTCACTGGCGTTGGTTTGTTCGTTGGTTTGTTGGTTTGTTTGTCCGTTACCAGGATTACTCCAAAAGTCCGCGATGGATTTGACTTAAAATTTTTTGATGGGTGGGATGTGGCACAATGAACAATTCATTAGATTTTGGTGGCGATCCAGATCATGATCCGGCTTCGGGAATTTTTTTTAATAACTCCGCTCAGTCTGTGCATTAACACCACAGGCTATAACACATGCGCAGTGTGACTGATGGCACATTCATGACACGTCACCCTGCCTCTTTCCTTCTGCCTGCAGAGAGAGGGACAGAGAGAGAGCGGGGGCTGGAGGGAGGGGGAGACAACTGTAGATTCGGCGTTTTTTCACATTAAATTCTGTGAAATTACGGTTGAGGACCAAAGCACACTTGGTGATTGTTGGGAAGAGTAACGACAACGGTTTAGGTGAGTGTTGGAAAGAGTAACGACGACGGTTTAGGATTTATTCTTTTAGCCCTTTTTTTTCCTCTTTTTAAATTTTTTTTTAATTACATTTTTTTTTTTCCTTTAATGGTAAATGGACTTGCATTTATATAGCGCTTTTCTAGTCTTCTGACCACTCAAAGCGCTTTACACTACATGTCAGCATTCACACACTGATGGCAGAGGCTGCTAAGGTGACAACTTTGCCCATCAGGATCTAATCTAAATACTCATTCACACACCGATGGCTATGCCTTCGGGAGCAATTTTGGGGTTAAGTGTCTTGCTCAAGGACACATCGACAATGCATTACTTTTCTTAGGTATAAGTACAAACAGTGAATGAGAATAGTCTGCACTACTTCATAAATTACTGAGTGTCTATCATATGAGAGTAGTGAATATACAGGGGAGTGATTTCGGATACAGCCTCAGTGTGCACAATTAGTGTTTAAATATTTGAGGGTTATCAAAAGTTACAGCTGAACAGTAATTTGACAAAGTGCAAGGGTATGGACATGCATTCGCAAATCACTGTACAGATTTTCAAATCTGAATACAGCACAGTCCACATTCACAATTCTCCGTGTTTTTATTTCAACATTCCAATCCTGCTTTGGTTACAAATGAAAAGCAATCAAATGGAAATCAATGGTTGAGTGACCCAGCACATTTTCTAAAGTAATGTTTTTTCTGACAATGCTTATACAAGTACTATGATGATAAATATGCATACTCCTCTCTCTACATATTATGGCAATGGCATCATTTTCTTTTCCAGATATGCAATGTTACACTGGCACGCTGGTCATAGGTAGCTACAACATATCTCAATAAGTAAGAAGTGCTTATGTCTGGGGTGACCCCGAATGGTCGACTATTCAACGCTTTGATCTAAGTAGCCTGATTCGACCACCAATCTCACAGTCGAATTAGAGCAGAAAGTTCCATTTCCAACCGCAAAAAGCAGGCCAGTAGTAAGTCCATCAATCTCCTCCGCTCTGTTTCAGTACTACGGACAGCGCCGCACCCACACACTCGCCACCTACACATCACAAACAATGCTGTCCCCTCATGGCCTGGAGAAATTGGATGTCCTATTGGAAAAAAGATTCTTATGCCAAGTGCATTTGTCACAAATAAAATCCAGTGGTTATATTTCTTTTCAAGTTGGGTAACAATGTGTTTGTTAATTGTTAATTCAATTCCATCCATATTCTCAGACTTTCATTCCATGTTCTCAAGTTTTATTCACTCTTTCATTCCACACCAAACAACTATAAGAACTAAAAGTAACTAGCAACCAGACTGCCGCAGGAATAGCTTCCTTTGCTTAGAGCATGTGACATTATTTTCACCTTGGTGCTTGCCGTAGCTCTGCAAGCCCCGATTGACTTGCTTCTGAAATTGTGCAGTTCCTCTAGAGAGAGAGAGAGAGAGAGAGAGAGAGAGAGAGCAGTGAGCACAACCTCGCCATCGATAGAGGCCGGTTACAGGCAGACCTGGCTTCCTAAAGGGGACAGACTGTGCACCCACTGCACACAACATGAGGTGGAAACCGAGCTGCACTTGTTAACTATACACGCCAACTGTACCGAGACATTAGACAGATTACAAAGACATTTCGGAAACATGACTAATAAAAAAAATGTCCATACCTGCTGGGTGAAATACAGCAATGTGCGAACACAGCAGCAGGATTTTGTGAGCTGTCGTGACAGGAAAAGGGCAAACAATGGAATAAAACCACCATGAAGACTATTAATCATCTGCGTATTCCTGCACTGACCATCTGGACTGTGCTGATCTCTGTACATAGACATAATGTATATACAACAGATACCTTAAATAAATGTCTTAAAAAAGACAAGTTGCAGAGTTTACACAATTCGCACTTATTAGGGCCCGAGCACCTACAACGTCGGGCCAGCGAAGGCCCTACTGAAACTGTAGGAATTCTTCTTTTTCATACAAATGAATTGGCTTTTTGAGGATTTTAACATGCTCAAAAAGTTGGCCCACTTATCAGACGCGGTGAAAAAATTTATATTTTAAGGGTCTTGGGCTTGGCTGTTGAAAAATGGCTCGCTAGCGCCCCCTAGAAAATTGAAAAAATTGAGCCCCTCGCCCCAGTTTCACCTACATGTATGAAATTTGGCAAACAGATGTACCATGTGTAGATGCACAAAAAAGCCTCTTGGAGGTATGCTAAAAAGAGTCAGCCATTTTGAATTGAATGTGCGATTTTCGCCCATTTTTAGCGTTTTATAGGCCGTGTACTTTAACAAACTCCTCCTACAGATTTAATCAGAACGACTTGAAATTGGGTCAGGACTATCTTAAGACCTTAAGGATGAGAAGTTATTCAAATGGAGAGTTTTCACTGAACCACCTGACCGTGGCGTGGCGGCCATTTTGAGCCATTCGCCATGAAACAGGAAGTTGTTGTAACTCCACTGTACATAGTCCGATCTGCCCCAAATTTCTCAGGCATGATGAGGGTCCAGTCCTGAGGACATTTGCATGCAAAAATAGACTCATAGCCCCGACCCAAGTCGTTATCCCCACCCCCTTTCATGACTAATGGACCGTTTGTCGTAGAGTCTTGTGGCAAGTGTCACTGCACTAATCACAGTTCAGTGTTCAGTGTACCTGGCCGCGTCGATCGGCGTCCCGCCAGTACCCCCGACGCGCGGGAAGGTGCGAGGGCCCATTCATTGCTGCTCGCAGCTTTAATTTGTATTCATATTTTCTAACTGCAATGTCTACATTGAGAGAGAAAGAGAGAGAGAGAGAGAGAGAGAGAGATGGGAACCATAGAGCAAAGCCCCTGTGAAACACTGTACACCTTAGCCATGCAGAAAATGCTGGAGTAAAGAAAAATGCCAATAAGTCTGCTGATTAAAGCCAAACGAGCCTGACAGGAGGCAGGAGAGAGAAATGACACGGGGATTATAAAGGGGGGGGCTGGATCTCACACCAATAGCTACAGAATCATCCATTCGGTCACAACAGCTGGCTGCTGCCAAGCAGATGTCAATCCATCAATGCATTGGCACCGAATCATTTGCTTGAGCTCAGTTTTGGGGAATGACTCCATTCTGAGTATTATGAAAAGGCTAGTGAGAGCCCTAGGTGTTCCCTGAATGGGGTTTTACGGCAGATAAGAGCTCTCTCTCTCTCTCTCTCTCTCTTTGATCCAGTCACATGGGTTTTGGGGAGGCAGTTGCACGCTTTGATTTACCTTGCACAGGAGCTGAATTCTTGTGATGTCACACAAGAATCGCGGGATCACACATTCCACGAAAATCTATCTTCTTAGGCTTCGAGTAATGTGTTCGTGGCCGGCATGCCAGATCACAGACCAATGAGCGTCCCATGAGCAGCTACTGGCAGCTACAGGCGTGATTTAGGTGTGTGAGACGAGACGGAGAGGCGACTGTTCATTCTCAACAACAATATCGGCTCCTGAAGAGGTTAGCGTAGATGCTACAATAGCATCAGTTCTATCAGAACTGGAGAGTATTTCTTCTATAGAAGAAGAGCAAAGAACGGCACTGTAGGCTTTTCTCAACGGAGAAGATGTTTTCACTCGTTTCCCGACTGGCTTCGGTAAGAGTTTGATTGACAGATGGTTCATCCAATCACCTGCCAATTATTGTTTTTGAAAGAACCTGCCCTTTTCCAAACAGTTTCCAATGAAGGCTTCTCAGATGGTTCTGTGTTACAAACCATATCTGGCAGATCAGATTACTCTTTGATGATGTTTATGGTAAAAGCAAAACTGGTCCTTGTTTTATATAAATCATAACAGAAGTTATCTCAAGACGCTTTAATCAATGCAGCTGTCTACAAAGGCAACGTAACAGCTTGTGTTAATACATGTTAAACCTAGTCTGAAACGTGTTTTTAGGTTTCGATTCTATTTTCTACCATTTTACACGTGTGAATGAGTATTGTGCTCTGAGCACTGGCAAAACATGGGTGACCTACACTCAATACTGTCCCTGAAGGCATCCTGTATAGACACTGATGGAGCACTGGAGCTGCCGCTGCTGCTTACACTATATCTCCAGTGTAAACACGGTGTCAGTCAGGCGGCAGGTCGCAGCAGTGTGATTGATGGTAGGCTAAGCGATATCTTGGTGCTGCTGTGGTATTTCTGTAGTAAAATATTAAGGATGCGATTTTAAAGCAGAGGTTTAAAGACTTTGTCTGCGTGTGTGTGTCACAAGTCCAAATCATGTGACCCGAGTCCGCACCGCAGAAAGCTATTGCATACCTTGGGCTCTATTTTTGTGCTGCTGTATGGTGAGGAGTGCAGCTCCGTACCACCAAACTGGCATTTCCCTGGAGTTTACTGAGGTTATTTCCTCAACTGCGCTGATTTGATACCTTGGTGACTCACCATGTATTCCAGGTTGTCTGCTGCGCACAAGCTTGGAGTAGGTTAACAACTCAGTACAAACAACACACATGTCATATTTGTATCACTTTATTTGGTAAACCTACATAAACCTTTCTAAAATCACACATCTTTATCTGTATACTGTACCTTTACCTATACCTTAAACTCTTCACAGGAATCATAAACTGAGCCATGTGTTTAAAGGGGATACAAGTAACACATGTTATTGGATTGTCAGAGCCATTTATTCTTCTGTGTTCTATTTCCTTTTCTTTTCACACAACCAGTCCGTAATGGAGACCAAGCTCTAACAGTGATGATGATATTTTGCTTTGCACAACATAATGGTGAGTTTTCTCCAACTTGCAGTGTGTTTGGAGTAGGGTCTTACTGTTTTTATTTGTTTACAGGGCCGCTACTTTCCAGATGCATTTATTCAGTTCAGATGGCTTGTGTTATCATCAATGCACAGAGGTACCCTTTGGCGACAGTTTGTGACAAACCTGTGCCTGCATTCAACCAACTCCAATGTAAACCCACCCATGGCGTTATTTGACGGTGGGAACAAGTGACGTAATATTAATAGTGTGAAAGTCCACTAAGGGTGGGAGGAAGCGGTGGTGGATGGGTCAAACAAACACAAGACTTTCAACCAAGAGACTGGTGTCACGAGTGCAATTAAAAGTAATGTTTACTTATTTTGTCAGTTAAGTCTTTAGTCACGTGAGTCATTGATATCGTCAGTCCCATGAGTGACGGGAGACGTTAGTCACGTGACTCGTTATCGTCAATGTTGTAAGTCGTTATTCATGTAAGTCAAATCAGTAAAGTTTACGTCAACCAAGACCGTTTCCTAACCCTCGCTACGTGGTTGTGTTGCCTAAACCTAACTTCCTTTGACACAATTGACACTTAAGTGTCCAAAAGGAGACTATGCATGTAACGAGCGTATCTTGACACGCCGTCCCTGGTCAGTCAAAAAGTGACGCTAGAGGGGTACCCCGTGTGTCGGTCTTCGATGCCGAGCAACACTGACCAAGCGGCGATATTTGACAAGTTGGGAGTAAGAATGTGTTGACATAACATCAGGTCATAAGTATAACATACAGTCATTTATAAATTGCAACATCTAATTTGTGGTTGACTTGAGTGTCCATGTGGCTGTTTTTATATTGGGAGAACAAAGCGTAAACTAAAGACAAGACTGGCCGAACATAGACAGGCTAGAACTGGCAACCCCCAGTACCCCATGGCTCTACATTACAAAGACGTTGACCACGGTAGTTGCAATTTGTTACAGTGGGTGGAGCCCGATGAATGCATGTCCTGCCACGTGACAACATTGACTCAACTACGCTGAGATTACTTACAACAGCCCACTTACTTCTTTATTACCTAGGCCACCACAGTGGAGAAGCGGGGGGGCCCCAGCCCAGGTTTTGTCACGTCAGTCTCAATAATATCATTAATCCTGTGAGTCACTTGAGTCGTTAGTGAAGTTAACGTCAACCGCGACTGTTTCCTAACCCTACCTAAGTGGTTGTGTTGCCTAAACCTAACTTCCTGTTAAAACAAAAGTTTATTTTGAAAGGACACTATGCATGTAACAAGTGTATATTGACAGGCCATTCCTGGTCCGTGACTAAATAGCCATGAGTTATTAAAGACTTTTCAATTTGAGTGCCTTGGACTTCTTCAACAACTCTAAACTTGTAGGATCCCCACACTAAAGAGCACCAGATGGACACTTTTTTCAAATCCAAGCAGCACATTTTTGTGACTAAACTCCTGCTAATGATGACAAAATCATTCGTGAAATGTTCATTTCTGACAGCGAAATATCAAAAGATGCATCACAACTCTAAATGTTTTGTTCATCACACAACATTATGTCTTATAGTGTACAAGTTTGGTTTTGGTTTGTAAGCCAGAAGAGGAAAAAACATGGGTCAATGCATAGGTGACGTTGACAACACATACATTTCATCATCAAAACTAAAAATATTTTGTGTAAGTCTAAAGTGGTTATTGTTAACTGTATCCAAAATATCTGTAACACTTCCAAAGGTTGTCAGACTACAGAAAAAATAAATGTCTGGTTATTTTTAAACAATTAAAATATATTTGCAGGTAAAAGAGTAGCATTAATGTGTGAGCAGAACAGGATTATTGATTTAAAAACAATTTATATAAACTGTACATTAGTGCAGTTAATAGCAATTGTACCATGTTCACTGTGTGCAACGGACAATGTAAAGAGACCATTAGTGTATGTTACACACCATTTCTCATCTCATGTTCATGCAGCGCTCATGCAGTTTTCACCAGTTTTCTTTTTTTTATATAAGATATTATAGGTAGGGGAGAGTGTTATATAGGTTATTTATGAATGTATGTAGCACACCACTCTAAAACCTGCTGGGAATGAAAGCTGGGAGGCAGGGATGGAAACAGAGAGGGGGTGGAAAGCAAGAATGAGTGAGAAGATGCTGAATAAGCAAGAATGCTTGCAGCCCCAGTGGGGGACTGTACCTCAACCACTGCAGTCAGCTCATAACAGACTGTGAGAGAGGTTGAAAGATGGAGAGAGGGAGGGAGAGAGACACAGAGAGAGAGAGAGAAATAGAGAGGGGGGGAGGGTTTAGGAGATATATGAGGACAAACAATACCCACTAAAGCCCTGCCAGCGGCTCCTAGAGGCTGCAGTGTTCCCTGCATGTCACAAGGATTGCATGAAAAACATGTAGTGGCAATTATGCTATTCTTAGAGTCTCACTGGTTGTAGATATATGGCAGTTAAGGATAGGGCCATTGAAATCCCCTTGCTGCCTTAAAGTAAAAGGTCCATTGAGTGGGCCATTGGGAAAATGTGCCATTGAACTTAGTCCTCGGATCTCGGGATCATGAATATACACATCAAACTTAATTTAAATACAGCCATTGGCTTTTGGGAGCTGTCATGGTGTTTTGTTGATCAAGACGGTGCTGATAAAGGAATGGTCAGGGGGCTCACCGAAATGTGCTGGATTTGGGTAATGATGGTTAAGATATTGTAACCCTAGTTCTATTAGCACAGGTAGAGCCCTCTACTGGACTATTTGGGTAATACTCTCCTCGAATCACAAGCATGCATTTGACCACTGAAAAATTGCATAAACATAGCCGTTCAATCAGGACGTACCTACCCGAATATCTGCGGACCCCACATGGCAGCCCACAGCGCTCTTTGTCATCCTCCACCCTCTTCAGGAAGCGGCACGAGAGTGACAGGGCCTTGGTAGATGGCCGCTAGTGCTTATGGAACTAGGGTTACAATAACCCAAACATTGTTCTAACTCACACAGGCTCCACCCTCCGCCCTCCACTGGACTCGATGGGTACAGGAACATGCGAGTGTATCATGCCCTGAAGGTGCAACACAACTGACACACCCCACACTTTTCTCCAGTCCTGTGTCATTCCAGCGAGCACAGACCCCAACTTGGTTAGGCGTAAGATCAACAGGGGTTGTAGAAAATACACCATTCTCTGGACTTGGCGATGACGATAAGGTCTTTGAGATAAAAGAAGACACTCATGCTTCAGTCACACTGTGACCATACATCTGCTGAAGGTGCGACTGAGGGCATAGCTGAACGGCAGTTTGTTGAACTCGTAGGCTATCTCTTGAAAGGCAAAACACGAGAATTTCCTGTGTTTCGAAGCCATCTCAACCTGAAAGTATGTTTCTTTTAATTCGATGGTGGTGAACCAATTGCCCGGCTGCACTAGTCCCAGTAACTACTTGATGGTTAACATACGGAACGTCTTTAGGATGCAGAGATATAAAATAGGTTTGAAATCTCCTGTTTTCTTGGGAACCAGAAAGTACATGGAGTAAAACCCTTTCAGTCTGTCGTGAGTGGGGATGACAGACACAGCCAGTTTCTGTAACAGGTCCTGGATCTCTGCTGAGAGGTAATCCATCTCCATCTGGGAGGATAGATTCACCTCCTTAATGCCCATAAACGAAGGAGGGATCGCTGTAGAACTGGAAAAAATAACCCAGTCTCAATGCCTTGTCTATCCATTCAGTTAACACACAGTTGTGTTGCCACTCCTCATAATACTAGTAATTGCCCCGGCTCACTGCCTCCATACTGGAGGTAGGGTGGAAATGCCTGTTGTGCGTGTGTGCGTGTGTGCGTGTGTGTGTGCATGCATGCATGTGCGTGTGCATGAGTGTGCATGACACTGGGCAGCCATGAAACATCATATCCGGTTCGTGACAATTTAACAAGACGTCATGGACTGCCAGAGAGGTGGAGAGGAGAGGAGAATGTGCTCTTAGAGAAATGTAATTCATTTAAATCAAAATATTCTCCACATTTTTAACAATGTTACCAACATCAGCTTTATTAACATCAACAGGAAGGAGGGAGGAGGCGGGGATGCTCTCTCTCTCATTTTGAAATGCTTCTGTCAAGGCAGCCTGGGAAGGGGAGATGCTTGGGCCACGCTCCGTGCTGCCAAGGCTCTCTTTTCCCCACCGTCATGTTGCTACGCCTGGCCTCAGCTCTTTTCTGATGATGAGCGAGCAGCCGGTGGCAGCTATAAGCTGTGTTTTCTCCTCATCCAGACGTTAAAAGCTCTTAGTGACAGATGAAATCGATTCAAAGAGCCCTTCCGTGGCGATGGGGGCTCCCAGGAGATCCTATCGGTTCTTCCACGGAGCAGCCGTGAGTCCCAGTAACACATGGCGAGAGCCCACAGTGGCGAGAGCCATCACAGGACCCTTGGCTGCAGAATAGCTGATGCTACAGTCCAGAATGTCAGTCAGAGATGGCGGGGCAGGGGCGTTAGGCTGGTAAGGCGAAAGGCCCAACACACACAAGTTATTAGCAGCTGCAGCGAGCTGCGCTCCAAGTTGAAATATCTTGTCAAAATATTCCAGTGTATCCCTGTCACACAGCAACGGCGGTAGAAGCTTCCTGATCTCTGACACGAAAAGTGAAGGTCTCGTCTTCAGTGGCTGCTGGCAGGACGCCTCGATACACTGCAAGATGTCTGGTCTGGTAGTGGAAGCGAAACGACAGCCACCTGAGCAGGGCAAGCTGGGCCGTAAAACCAGTGCGAAGACCGCTCGATCTCAAGCTCCGGCCGGTTCACATCATAGCGAAGCATTGTAGCGAAGCATCGTAAACGATTCCACTGCTGCTGGAGTCAAATCTTGGGCAGCGCTTGGCACACCGCTCTCTTTGGCCTGCATTGTGAAGATCCGTTCCCACTCCATCCATGGAGATGAGCAGTCAGTGGGCAAATCACTGGTCCGAACATATTCGGGTGGGCACGTCCTACACTTATGCATATTTTTGAATGGGTGTATACGTGCTCGTGATTAAAGGAGAGTATTACCCAAAGAGTCCAGTAGAGGGTGGAGCCTGTGTGAGTTAGAACTAATATTACCCCAACATTGCCCCTATGTCATGGCTTCCTTATGTCCAACAGGTTTAAGCAAGCAGCAAAGGTCTGATTTTGCTGGCAAAGAACTAGTTAAATGTTCAACAACCAGCTTCCCAACCTACTGTTAAACGAATAGTGAGGAAATGTTTCAGTGCATTATACTGAGAAAGCCTTACCCTCATTAGCTCCACTCACATAGCAGCTGTATCCTTCTTTTCTCTCAATCTTGTCTGCCTTCCTCTCTTGGCCAAGGAAAAGAAAAGGGGAGCATACTTTATAGTGACAGGCAGAGCGGCCAAATACCAATAGAGAATACATCAGCTTGGCAATTATTGGATTATCTCACGCTGATATCATTACCGCCAAGCATTCACTCCAATCATTGATTGCATTTTTCAATTTACTTCACCATTAATGCGAGTGGCCCGACCGAACAATCTTCTGATGAGTCCATGGCTCAGTCGATAAGTCCCGCCCCTCAGGTACTTGTCAAAGGGTGTGTGTGCATGTGTGTGCGTGCATGCGTGCATGTGTGTGTGTCCGTCTGCAAGCGTGTTTCTGTGTGCCTGTACAACAAATTGTGTTTTATAGAATACTAAGAAGTACAGGAGTTTCTCATTCTCTGTGATACTTAAGGGGCTACCAATTACACCCAGAGAGACAGAAAGAACAGCATGGGCCTACTAATTTTGAAAAATTGACCTAAAGGTAAATCGTAACCTCTTCATGAAGCAAGTCAGCATAAAGTGGGTTAAACGGGGCTAAGCTACAACCTGAGCTGGATTTGTTGGACAAGACACAGATCACAGACATTTTTTTTTTGCTCTAGGTTTTTTGTTGACCTTCACAAATCTTAGACCAAAAGCAGACCAAAAGCAGCAAAGGTGTTGTCTGTCAGCTACACCATGTTGGTTGGGTTAGCCCTTGAATGTATTGACAGGTTTTCCAATAACAAACATTCCAGCATACATGTGCAGCAGGGGGGGTTGAAAAAAGGTTGCCATAATTAATGTCCATAACTTAAAGGGACTGTTTTAAGAATCAGAAATTGCTCGTTAACAGCGACACCTGTGGCCGTTAAGTCAACGAAAGTCAGCATCCCGTTGCTCATGCGCACTTGTGTTTGCTCTACATAGACATGAACGAGCATCGCTCAAAACAGTGAGGCGACACACGTCAGGTAAAACCACGATATCACTCTATATTTCACCTGCTTATAATGTTATAGCTGACCAGACGAAGGTCTCCATGAATCACTGCTGAACCTAGTGTTGGCTTTTCCTGCCTCAGCCTCCCGACCGCGGCCGGAGGGAACAGAGGAGACACTGGAGTTTTGGTCGGAGACGATAGCGTTTCTCTCTGCGGAGCCCCGTCACTTCACAAGACACGGGAAACCTCTGTTGGTCTGGAGGAGCTGCAGCAGTTATATCTGCACAAACATCCACTGTACATTCACTAGATATTCTCAGAGCCAAACTAACTCTTCTGCAGTGTGTAGCGTGCGCGCATGCACGTGAGAGTGGAGCAAGAACGAGCGCGTTGTGTGAGTAAAGGCAAGGCAGGCAGAAGAGCAGCAGAGACTCCGGCCCTGGAGACCAAAGCTACGGTCTCCGCTGCGTCCTCCGACTGCGGCCAACACTGTTTGCAAGACGGGCTTCACTAGATACAACTTTGCGGTTTCGGTGCTTCCGTGTAGATTGTGTTGGAGTCTTGTCTGAACAGCGTAGCCACACGCAAACGCGCATGGGACACCGACCCGGATTGATTTATACGTGTAAGAAGTTACAAACAATCCCTTTAAAGGTGATAGTGGTTATTCAAAATGCAGAACATTGTGGTGGCCACAATGATATTTTACATGGAGATGCATCAAGATGCATCAAGAATCATTGGGGCAAGTGAAGTTTCACACCTGCAGTCAATACATATCGGCCGATATATCGATATTGAATATCAGAATCTGCATCGGCCCCAAAAATCCTTTATCCACAGGAGCCGCCGCTCTCTCTCTCTTGCTTCACCACTCACTCCCCACCTCTGCTCTAAATGACCTACGCTACTCTTACAACAACTGGCACTAAAGAGGGCCAGTTGCATTTTCACGTCAGCCACCGTAGTTCTTCTACATACACGGGAGAGGCTTCAGTTGCTTGCAATCTGCAACGTCGCCACTAGATGCCGCCAGATCCTACACACTGCAATGCAAAAGTGGTGGATTGATGTAAAAACTGAGACATGTCTGCAGAAACACAAACAATCAAACCATCATTTGCAACAGGTCACAAGAATGTGTCTACTGTATGTAAATATACATTAGGCAATTTTTAAAATGTCTGAACAAATGACCAATGCTTTTAATTTTTGTAGAAAGGACGGGCTCACAATCCACCGTTTTGGCACAGCTCCTTTATCTTGGCTCGTCAACACATCTTGAAACAGAGAAATATGGACGTGGTTTGGATGTGAATATGAAGCTCTTTACCCACCCGCTCAATGAACAATGCTGTCAGATGCTTCTCTTTTTATTTCCCGAATGCATTGCAGGGCACTGTTACAGAAATGTGCAATATCCTTGTCATTGCTCTGTGCCTGAAACACAGAAGCTGAACTCAAATCCAAAGGCATCATCATTGTATGCCGACAGTATGGTTATTAGCAATACGGCAATATCATTATGTCAATTAGGGAACAATTAATGTGTAGGAGTTTGAATAGTTATTAGAGTTATTACAGAGTTATGTGTACTGTACGTGGCAGCCGTATTGCTTCATCATGTCCCCTCTTTTTGTTAAATATGTAGGCTGTATAGCTGTATCTTAGACTTGCAGTGGAAGAGATCTGTTCTATTGATGTTGATTCTGGTTTTTTTTTGGGGGGGGGGGGGTGTTTGCCCATGAGCCCCTGTGCATCGGAAGCTGGTAAGGCAAACGGTATCGGATTGATGTTGAATGACTGACAATACCCCTCATCACAGTCACATAACATCTGATCCACTTCATGAAGGAGCATCAGTCACAGCTGGTTACATAGAAGAAAGGGCATTGGGGGATCCAGAGCCATACAAAGAGAGAGTCACGAAAACCTAAGTTCAAAATGCTTGATCGTCACGTGATTCATGTAGACTTCAGATAGTTCCAGGAAGTGAACCACTATGGGATATGTATGTGGGTAGACAAAACTGAGTTGTTGTTGTGTGTGGGAAGTTAACTCACGTCACTCTGTCGGCACATTTCGAGGCAGACCAGTTTGTCATGACCAAAAAGGGCAAGACTAGGTTGAGAGCAGATGCTATTCCCACCATCTTTGTGCATCGCCCTGTTGCCAGAAAGAGGAGGGCCCTTGCACCACGATGCACCCCTTGACCTGTAAAAAGTATGAACTCCTAATAAGTATAGTATCATTTCTTATTTTGAAGTGATAGCATATTATTTCAACATTTTAAAATGAATAGCTCAGTGTCTTCTACTTTCATCAGTTTCAAAGATTAAGGAAAGAAGGGATGAAGAGAGTGTTGCTAACTTTATCCAGTAACGTTTCCTAAATTAGGTTCATCTGTTATCTGTTAATGTTCCCTAAATCTACTAATTCAATCCACTAACATGCTTGAATCTATACAGCAGGTGGATAAGGTCACATTACTGGGACTAACTATAGAGTAGTTGTTATAGTCAATTGTCATGGGTAGAGCACATTGACACAATTGTCAGGGAAATGGGAAATCGCATCTCCATGGCAAGAAAATGCCTTCCGTATGTTCCTGCACACATTCTGGGACAAGTACTTAAATCTTTAAGTTTAAGCCACCTGGACTATTGCTCACCTGTATGGTCTTCTGCACCGAAAAGTGTACTGCAGAAACTACAAATTGCCCAAAACAGAGCTGTAAGACTAGTCTCATAGTGCCCCATGAGAACGAACACAGACAGCATGCATCATAAACTGTCATGGTTACCAGTAGAGAAAAGACTCGCCTTAAGCACAGCGACATTCTTTAGTAACAGCATTTATTCTACTAAACCCGAGTTTGTACACAGTCAAATTACCAAATGCAGCGACGTTCACAGTCATTTCACTAGAACAGCTGGTGATGGCCAAATCATGTTACCTCACCCAAAATCGAATGCCTTAAAAAAGACGGTCATTTATTGTGCCATCAATCATTGGAATAGCTGCCCTCTCTACATCCGTCAATCCTCTAACAAATCCTCATTCAAATACATTACTGAAGCAGCTGATCGATAGTCCAGTGTTGGTCATGTATGGTTTTTCTTTTGTTCCTTTTTCCCTTATGACGGGCTTTGAGGCTAAATGGTTGTGAAAGATGTGTATGAATGTGAAATTTATATATGTTTGGAGAATTTGAATGTTATTAGTGTAACACAAATATGATGTTGTGTACAGTATGTATGGGATAAGTGTAATGTACTTTATTTCGGACCCCAAGAAGACTAGCTGGTATCAGCTAATGGGGATCCTTTTTCAATATTTTTTTTTTTTTTTTTTAGTGTGAAGAGACATAACAGGTGAGGAAATACAAGAGATTGGGTGACATGGTAACAGAACAGTAACAGAAAAGTAATACTCTGGGGTTGGTCAGTTGATTTGATGTGTGTGTGCATGCGTGTGTGTGTGTGCATTAAAGAGATGCAATTAAGGTATCAGGGGTGTAGAGGTGTGTACGGGTGTTGTGCTGTGTCATGAAGGGACAAGCGCAGTGAGGATTGGCCCCAAAGCTTTCTGGAACAGTTCTGTGTTATGATTAATGGATGCAGTAAGTTTTTCCAAAGTGATGTGTTCCACATAGAGGTCCATCTATACTGAGCTGTTTCGTTTTTTTCTGCTTTTCCAATTGAGGAGGATTGTTTTCTTGGCGACAGTGAGAGTGATGCGTATTGTGTTTATATAGTAGTTTGGAAGTGATGGGGAGAGTGGAATGAAGGACAGTTTTTTAGTGACTTCTTTCCAAAAGTGTTGTACGAATGGGCAGTGCCAGAATACATGTAAGTAGTCGTCCAGGGCGTTGGGGGGTCATAGTGAACAGATATTTGAAATGGAAATGCCCATTTCATGTTTTTTTCAATGTGAAGGGAGTTCTGTGGTTTATTTCTTTTACCGTATGAGTTGGAGGTTGGGTTTATTTGTCATTGAGAATGTATTGTTGTAGATTCAGGTCCAGCGTGTCAACGTCTATTGTTGTGGATAAATCTTTTTCCCATTTCGCAGTGAGGAGAGATATTGTTTTGCCTGTGTTGATGAATTTGTACAGTTTGGAGGTGGTTTTGTTGAGTGTTGTGAGATTTATTATTACATCTGTTAGTGGTGATGTTTTAGTTTAACTTGTGTGTTATTACTGATTGGAGTTGTAGATACTATGGAAATAAGAATTGTTGTTTATTCTGCAGTATTGAGTTAGGTCTTCGAAGGGGATGAAGGCTGAGTTTTGAGTTATGTGTTGAAGCTATGTGATACATGGAGATGAAATTCAGTGGGTTTTGTTTTTGTTGTTTTGAAGAAAAATCTGGGTTTATTGGCGTGTATTTACAGGGTGTGTGTTGAGTGTATGGTTTTATGAGCTTTTATTTGCCTGGAAATAATTGAAAAAGTGTGGTGCATCTAGTCCTCTGGTATTTTTTGGTGTTTTCTAATGTGGTCTGTTTAATTCTAGTTTGTTGTTTTTTCCAGTAAAATGTTGCCATTGTTGAATTTAAAGAGTTAAACCATGTGGGAGGTTGGCATACTGGGATCATCACATCATCTATTGTTTTGGTGAGTGGGTTGAAATTTAAGTGTACAAGTTGTGATAGCTTGGGGGAAATATTAATGCCTAGATATTTTATGGTGTCAGAGGTGGGAGGCATAAGTGGTGGTAGGGCTGCCGCATTCCACCTCTATATAGAGATTGGTAGCATTGTCAATGTGGACCAGTTAATTGATCAGTTTGAGAAGTTGGAGTATTTTCTAAAAATGTTCATTGTTTCTAGTTGTGAGGTTTGTGGGTTCTGTAGGTAGAGTATGATGTCATCAGCATATAAACTTATTTTATAGGTTACAGTGTTCCTTTCAAGTTCCTTTAATATGATTGTTCTGAAGGATTGCTACAGCAAGTGGTTCAATTGTAGAATGCGAAAAGGAATGGAGAGAGCGAGCATCCTTGTCTTGGCTTGTCTTCTGCAATGTGAAACTTGATGTTAGACCGTTGACTGGGACTGTGGCCCTTGGTGAGTTGTATAGTATTTAGACCCAGGTGATAAATAAATAAACTTTCCAAATCCAAATTTATGAAGTGTGGCGAATAGAAATGTCCTGTTAACTCGGTTAAGGTTAGGATTTTTCTGCTATTAGCTATTGGATTTGCTTAGTCATTTAGCTTCTCCATTTAGCTCCAAGGACACTACGAAATGCAGATTGGGGATCGAACCGCAGTTGAAGGACGACCACTGTACCCGCTGATCTACAGCCACCCCATAATAAAAATGCTGAGAAAGCCTGCCGTGGACCAGGGAAGGAAAATTAAAATCCTGTGAGCTATACAAATGCAAATCAGGATAGTAAGGGGATTTTCGATTTTCAAATATAAAAATTATATAATGTTAGATTACAATATTTTCATGAGTTTGACGATGTTATAGGACTGCAATGCTAAATTGATGGAGCAATTAATTATGGAAGCCCAGAGGAGACTTTATTAAAATGATAATGTAAACTTGAAAATGAAAATGTAATTCCACAATTACATTATAATTCCCCACATATGTATGTTATTGAAGTAAAATTCATTTAAATGAAAATGCATAATCCAAATTACATTTTCATTTTCACATACTAGTAGGGGCGTTCTATGACCAAATTGAAATTAATATGGAAACAGCATTTTACATTTCATGTCCAAAGATTTAACCTGCTGTACAGTGGACAATATTTTAATGCAATGAGTGAAACAGTGCCCCCAGTCTACATTTACATGTCACCACCATGCTCTTTTGCTGTTAGGGAAGTGAAGAAAGCGAAGAAGTGACATCTTAACTGAAGAAACACTGAATCTGTAAAACCCTCAGACCCTGACTGGTGTCCACATTCCCAAAATCCCATTATTTTGTCAGAATAGTCTAATCCATTTAAAATCAGTCCCATCATGATCTTTTGTTCCCAGCACAATCATTACCCAGTCGTTTCGAAACAGTCGTGTTAAAAGAGCTATAAAAAATGTAAAATAAAGGTAACTTCTCAGTGACAGTAAGTGAGTCAGGAGGATAATACCAAGTAAAGCAGTGAATGGGTGAATAGAGGGTATGAATTGCTGAACAAGGTAAGTAAATCCAAGACCCGCGAGAGTGCAGCCACACAAATAGGGCTTCCAGGAATGATTGTGAGGTCAGAGGACCAATGGAAGCTACCGCTCAACAATAGTACTCTGTGAACCCCACCTACCACACACATACCACCAGCCACTTCCAATCTTTTCACAGAGCTATTGATCAACCAATAGTCTGGAATGGCAGTGTTTTAACCAGAGAAGGAAGCTGACAAATAGTTTGAGTGCTGGCTGCTGAGGTCAACTGTCAAAACATCCTCTTTCCCTTTGTCTTTATTTGTTTGAGATTTTTAGGGACAAGTATTATCTAAAAATATTATTGACAAGTATTATTTAAAAATGTTCAATACTTGTGCCAATACTATACCTGAATTTTGGTATCAATACCAAAGCAATACTTTTTTATGTACCTTCCTTTGAGAAATATATGCATTGTTCTGCAAAACTCTGTTATTTTATACTTAAAGGTCCCATATTGTGCTCATTTTCAGGTTCATACTTGTATTTTGTGTTTCTAGTAGAACATGTTTACATGCTGTAATGTTCAAAAAACCCTTTTTTTTCCTCATACTTCTGCAGAGTTTCTGAATATGGGCTGTGGGTATTTCCCTGTGGATTAAGGGTTTTGATACTTTCACAGTATTTATATAGGACTTAAGCCCGCTTTATAATTAAAAAAATGAAAATCTCACTTTTTTACAATATGGGACCTTTAACAAAATAAGGCAAACATTCCAAATGCATAATTTTCTTTATTATTTTGTCTTAACACAAAACAACTGTACACGAATGAATAATTGAAGTAATTTTGGAGGCAAGGGTCTCAAAATTAAGCTTATTATTTTCTATATATCTGTATTGTAAATTTTGCCTTTAAATATTGAAAGGTGAGAAGCAACACAGACAATGCAGACGGTGAACAGACAGCAGATGTAGCGTATGCTGTATAGCTTCTGCCATGCATACCAGCGCTGGTTGCAATTTTGCAAACTGTACAGTTATAGATGAAAATAATGCCCAATTCTGAACTCCGTGGTTCTGCTCCTCCTATACATATCTGAAAAAAATAATAATAATTTAGGTCTCATGTACTTATTTATGCAATAGGAAAAACAATACTTAAACTGCTAATTTTGTCAAGGAAGTCAGGGGGGGGCTAAATGTGCTGTCTCATTACTGGCACTGGTGAGATGATTTAGTGAAACTAAATTAGAAACATTGCTGGAAGGGGGAGGTAATGAGTCTAAGAGAAAATAAATTATTCAAAAATAAATAAATAAAAAGAATCAAAGTGAAACAATCACAACAGAAAAACAACAGACAATTTTGTTAATGAATGAGGACAGGGGAAATTGAGAGGGGTAAATAAATAAATAAGTAGGCGTGAAAGAAAACTATGTAAGTAATTGAGTAAGCAAGTGGGTTGATCTTGTGATACCTAAGATATGCATATGTACAGTATGTGTATGAGGAGGAAAAAAGTAAATAGATAAATAAATGATAATCATTATTATCACATCGCTTATAATACTAATAACACAAACAACAACAATAGTAATGAAAATAACAAAGGGGGGACAAGCAGGGCTCAATGATGGTTAAACAAGTCAACTTATTTGTTTGTTATTGCCTTCAGCCTTGTAATGTCTTCAGATAATAGGTGGAGCCACTGGGGTACCTGAAGGTTAAGTCTATTCTAGTTGAGTAGAATGGCTTTCTTACGCCCGGGACACACAGGGAACAGCAGGAGTGCGTGGCGGCTGCGTGATTGACGCGTCGAGTGTTCATTTCTGCTGCTGCAGCTGCTGCTGTCAGTCCTTTCTTTCTACATAGAGTTTGCCTTTTAATGGCCATTTCATTTCATTATAAATATAATTTATATTTATTTTAGACAGAGAAAGGTTAAGAAACGTGTGGTAATTTGTAAATAATAGTAATAATCGACAATTAAAACTCCGTACTATATTCATTCATGGAGCTCTGCAAGTCACTGCATGTTCTAGAATACTGTCCGGCACATATTTCAGAATACCCTGTGTTAACAAATGAAGGAATTCTGTCCACAGAAAAAAATGCTTGAGGGCTTTTATTTCGAAATGAAAGCATGAAGTGTTGATTTAAAAATAGTCTTTACTTTTTTTCCATTTCCGTAACATATTCTACAGATACAGACATTGAAACTGTAGTAATCTTGCTGGTATGATGTCAACAGATCACCTTCACTGTCCGTGACATATTCTACAGATGTCTAGACATTGAAACTGTAGTATTGTAGCTAAAACACGGAAGCACCAAAACCGACAGGACGCTGACTTTCGTTGACTTAACGGCCACAGGTGTCGCTGTTAACAAACAATTTCTGATTCTTGCAAACAGTCCCTTTAATTAGTAAAGATAATATGGCATCAAAACATCCTTTCATTTTTTGGAACAGCTTAAAAGGTGTAAAAGTTTACAGTGATGAACAATGCAGAGCTTTGCGAGTGCGCGGCAGGTTTGCAAGACTGGAATAGTTCAAGACCCTGGACAGAAGATGATAAATGTCTTCCCTTCTTAAATGCGTCAGAGTATTTTGCACACTGGCTGACCATGAATGTACTGTACAGACAACAATCACCCTGATTAGTTTTGATACTGAAGAAAAAAAAAGTTTGAATGCCATTACAAATCATCGTCTATGAATTTTTATCCTGAATGGACATTGGAGATACCGCCAACCCTGGAAAGAGTGACAAGAGTCAGTTGCAATGATTCCAGCAGCATACTGTATGTATGAGGTCTTCGTGTGTCAATCTGGTTGCAGGTCAGTAGGAAGAAACAGAATATTGCTAAAAAAAAACAAATACTCACTCACATCTGTTCAGAGTGCATTAACTGTTCATATCCAAATAATGTATCCTTACCTCCCTCATGTTTGCTTGCGACTGTGCCAAATAGTTAAGAAGGTGAATTTGTTTTTTGCAAAACCGTGCCTCAGTATTCACAGATACTCTCAGTGCACAGCTGAGTTGACCTGCTTGGTGGAAGATGTAGCTGATGGGAGTCTGTTGTGGTCACTGTGAATAGCACTTCCCGTTACCATTGAAGCTGAAGTAGGCGAGATTGGAGCAAATATGATTAAAAAAAGTTATTTTTATAAAACGGTAGATCGTGACAGTAGTACATGAAACAGGTAACCTGAAAAAAAATCATGTGCCTCTGTGCCCTCCG
Source organism: Sebastiscus albofasciatus (assembly GCA_916701655.1). Taxonomy (NCBI): domain Eukaryota; kingdom Metazoa; phylum Chordata; class Actinopteri; order Perciformes; family Sebastidae; genus Sebastiscus; species Sebastiscus albofasciatus. The sequence continues at coordinate 40,491 of CAKAOI010045334.1, forward strand.
GTGCTTCTAACGGCATCTGCAAGATTTCACAGACCGATGGAAAACAAGCAGTCAGAGCTGATCTGAGGTCTACTGACTAGGCAGCACTGATCAAATAAATCAATATTCTGTTATGTTAATGCCTATTTCTCGCCTTAAATATTTTCAGAATCATCTTGTAGTGCACAGTTTAGCTGTAAAATGAGAACGTTTGTGACGCAGCTGCCATTGTAAAATCTGGTGAAGGAACGCCAAGTTCCAGTCACATGACCGGAGCACAGCCAATAGGAACGCTCTCTCTCTGAAATGACCTGTGATTGGTCAAAGTCTCGAGTCTAGATTTTTTAAAGCCAGAAAACAGAGCCATGAGGAGGTGCAGAAGTCTAGTTTTCTCTCAGAACACTTGACTTACAATATGCTGAAAGGTTATTATGGAATTGTTTGCCCAATGATACCAAAAATATACTGCCTGCTGCCACTTTAAATACTTTATGTACTGAACAGTATTCAGAAACAGAGAAGCATTTATTTTGAACTCACATATCTCACATTTTATTTTTATTTTTACATCCTCCCTCCTGCCTCCTACATCAAGATCTCTCTCATTCTCACTTTTTATCACTCTTTTTCCTCTCACTCTCTGTTTCTAGTCTTCCTCCCCTCTAATGCATGCCATCCGTTTCTTTTCTTTAATACATCAATATACTATTGTGCAGCGGCTGCCATTTTCTGACGCAAATTATCTTCCCAAATGGGGATGTGAGGCGCTCTGCCTCCCTGCACAATCCTTTATTGATCGTTCAGTCTCATGAAAGCAGAATGGGCGAGGGCTGAGAAATAATGAAAGAGAGACAGACAGACAGAGAGAGAGAGAAGGCAGGCCATCTGTGCTGACAGAGAGTTATTTTCCACGACTCAGAAGCTAACTTCTGGTTCGTATTTTGTATCGGGATTTAACGAGTATTGGTGGTTTAACGTTGGCCGCTTCTTGATTGAAGATAATACCTTCCAGCCTCCACATTTTAACAGAGTGTCTTTTGTTTTATTACCCGAGATGAATGACCCACTATTGTGATTTATATGTAAAAGTTGCCTAATCATCCTTAACAATAACTGGGGTAATGTACTGCATTAGTCTTTTAAGGAATAGTTCAACATTTTGAATATTCTTATTCACTTTCTTACCACCATGAGATGAGAAGATCAATATCAGCATGAGGTCTATTTAGAACGGACCTGGAGACACAGAGCTTTCCCCGTCCTAACACAGTGACAGTTTGGACAACGTGATCTCACAGAAACACCAGAAATGAACAGGACCTCTTAAAGGCAGGGTTGACCATGTTCTCCAGTCTACACTATTTGTTATATTGGTTGAAATGGTCTTTACGACCCGACAGCGATCCATTACTGATGAGCTCTGAAAAAGGACCGGAAAAGAGACGTCATCTGTAGCTGCTGTAATCCTGTAAAAATTTTAGACGGCGCTCCTGAGGCGATGCTACTTTCAAATTATGCTAGCTTTCCAACATCGTCGACCCTATCTTTAACAGTGCATTATGTGGTGGTGGTGATGCATGCCACCACCACAGGAAAGAATTTAGGTTTAGGCAACAAAACCACTTGGTTAGGTTTGGGAAAGAAAAGATCCTGGTTTAGATAAAAAATAACTCAAAAGTCAATGTTGACTTTTGGTTTCACAGGGGACACAAACGTATTTCTGGAATTGTGTGTCCACCGTGACAAAGGATCCTGATTGACTTTCCACTGGCATTGTTTCTTTGGTGCTGACACGTAATTTTAACACATATATGCCACCACCGGGTAATATGCTGTTAAGAGGTCGTGGTCATTTCACATATTTGTTCCTCGGCGGAAACACATTGTTATGGTTATGGGCGTATAGGAAGCGTTAACGGGGGTCTGGGGGTCCTTTTGCAGAATTTTTTTAATAGAGTAGATGTCATTTCCTGTATTCTGGCGCTTTTTAACAGCTGTTTTGATACTTTTATCTTCTATACTAGCATGAGAAAAATGATGGGTACATTTTGTAATTTCATCCAGAGGTAGCGGTTGGACCCACATCTCCATCATCATATTTGAAGACACTAACCCCTTGAGACTCGCTTTACTGTCTTTCAGAGGTTCAGTTTTAGAGCTAGAGTAAAGCTAAAGATAGCATAGTAAACTAAGGATTCCATTGGTTACAACCATGTCATGCTAGCCAGTCGGAGAGGAGGCTAAATAACGTTACACAGTTGCGCTAAATTTTGGAAAAACTGGCATGGACATTTTCAAAGGGGTCCCTTGACCTCCGACCTCCAGATATGTGAGTGAAAATGGGTTCTATGGGTACCCACAAGTCTCTCCTTTACAGACATGCACACTTTATGATAATCACATGCAGTTTGGGGTAAAAATCATGCAGTTTTTGGCATGCTGTACGAAAGTGTTATTTTCAAGTATGAAACTTTACAACCACAAACTAGAGACCTAGGGGCATTCAGGGGATGAATGGCTTTCCTAGGTGGATTGACAATAAGGGGGTTTATGAGCAAGTACCAGAAGAGAAGTGCTCGTCATCCAATCAGTGAAAAATGAAATCCTTTCAGAAATCACCAAATGTGGCACCCGATAGCTCAGTTGGTAGAGCAGGCGCCCATATAACAAGGCTGAGTCCTAACCACGACAGCCCAGGTTTGAATCCGACCTGCGGCCATTTCCACATGTCGCCCCCTCTCTCTCCCTCCCCCTTTCTAAAACTGTCCACTGTCCTATCAATAAAGGCTTGAAAATGCCAAAAATGTTTGATGCCAAAGCATATCTTTTTGACTAAATTAATCTACAATCCACTGAGAATTAGTCACTGAGAAGTGGCAACAAAACAGCTGGAATAAACTGCGAAAACACGCAGGCAGCACGGTAAGCTAAAGTAACATTATCAACCAATAACTTCAAGAACCAATGACCAGCTGCACAAAAATGAAATCATTAAAGTGGCGGTAGTCAGTATATTTTTGGCATCATTGGGCAAAACTTCCATAATAACCTTTCTGTATATTGTAATTCAAGTGTTCTGAGAGATAACTAGACCTCTGCACCTCCTCATGGCTTTAGAGAATCTAGCCCGTGACGGGAGACTTTGACCAATCACAGGTCATTTCATTGAGAGAGAGAGCATTCCAATTGGCTGTGCTCCGGTCATGTGACCAGAACTTGGCGTTCCTTCACCAGATTTTACAAAGCTAAACTGTGCACTACAAGATGATTCTGAAAACATTAGAGGAGAGAAATAGTCATTAACGTAACATAATATTGATTCATATTTGATCAGCGCTGCCTAGTTTGACTGTTTGGTCGGAGTTTGCGAATGATTGACAGTCGACTCTCATTGACGGAAGCTGGACAGCAGACCTCAGATAAGCTCTGACTGCTTGTTTTCCTCCAGTCTGTGAAATCTTGCAGATACCGTTAAGAGCACCGGAGGACACAGAGGCACATGATTTTTTTCAGGTTACCTGTTTCATGTACTGCTGTCACGATACAGCGACCGTTTTATAAAAATAACCTTTTTTTGCTCAAATCTCACCTACTCCAGCTTTAAGTGTCATAAACTGAAGTTTTCCTTTAAGAACTGATGCAGTGTTAGATACATCCTGGGAAAACTTGGAAAGAAATGGAGCACTTCACTCTCATCTCACATGTTGTGGTAGTTACGAGTTCACTACTAAAGGAAAATCCACCTTAAAACAGAGTATTGTGGTATTGCAACGATTTAGGACAGTAAAATCAATATCTACAACCACAGACAACTGTCTCCCTAAAGCTGGATATCAGTGCATCGAGTCCCCCTTATCCCAGGCAGATCACCATGGCTGCTGTCACAGAGTCCAAGGAGCCCCGTCTATTATTCACTGTCTACGGAGCAGCTCCAGGATCTGTCCTTATGACATCATTGCCACAGTGTAGTCTCTCAGCTTCACGTGAAACTGCCACACATCTTCCCCTTTAAGTAATGTGACTCATTATTTCCTCAAATAAGCAAGGGAAATAATGTGAAAATGGAAATGAAAAACAAACACAGGGAATAACACCGATGCTGCAGGAACTAACTCTCCAAGGGAAAGTCCTCCTAATCGGCCCCATTGTTCATGGCGACGCTAGTATTGTTCAGTGGCGATGATGTCTCGTTTATCCCCTGCAGTGTGTTAGAATTATGGTCAGAATAGTTAAAAGACTTTCAAAAAATTACAAAAATGAAAAGTACATCAGAATGCGTGGTTATTTGCTGGCCATTAAGTATCGTGACCAGGGTCTGAAATTAGCACCCGTCACCTGCCAGATGAGGATAGAATGTTGGATTTTGGTGGAGAATTCATCATAAAATAACATTTATTCAAATTTTGCTCTTTTATTTAATGCAATTTATTTTCATTTAATTTAATTTCAACTGGAAAGAAAGAAAAACTGTAATACTGAAAATGTGCAGCAATAATAGTCTAGTTGCCAGGCAATTTACATAATTGGCATGAATTACAAAGATAAAAATAGTTCAACTTTTGGAACGTAGCAACGCGCACTACATGTCATGTGAAGAGGAACAACCAATCACAGCTGGCCACTATATTTCCGTTCTTTGGTAAACATCAGTATACAGTAAATATGGAGAAATTATTCATTTGAAGTGCAGGGCTACCCAGAGCTTTACCATCTGTTAAAAAGACTATATTACTTTCTTCACACTTTCCGCCCGAGGACGTCACAACATTGTTGGGACCCACCTCTGATGGTGGCAGAGACAGTGAACTACGTTTCCCAGGGTCCATGAGTCCTTAACTAACTCCACCCATGGACTCACAGTAACCATGGCTACTGTAACCCATGATCCATTCACATCTACCTGTGAAAACGCACTCAGGACAAAAGCGAAGAGCTTTCCTTTGTTCTGTCTCTTTCTTCCTCCTTTAACCTCCAGAGCAAGCTGCTCTGCAAGAAGCCAGCTCTGTAGCTCTGAGGCTATGGCCCGTTACCAGCAGACATAGACACAACTAGAATGGCACTCGGAGAGCGCAGACCTCCGCCAAGCTGCCCGAGTACGATTGCGTAAAAACACAACTGGACAGAAACAAAATAAAACTCACCTAAACTGTCGTCGTTACTCTTTCCAGCAATCACCAAGTGTGCTTTGGCCGAACTCAACTGTAATTTCACCGAGTTTAATGTGAAAAAACGCCGAATCTACAGGTGTCCCCATCTCTCTCTCTGTCCCTCTCTCTGCAGGCAGAAGGAAAGAGGCTGGGTGACGCATCATGAACACGTCATCAGTTACGCTGCGCAAGTCTTAAAGCCTGTGGTGTTAATGCACAGGCTGAGCGGAGTTATTAAAAGAATTCCCGAAGCCATATCATGATCCGGATGGCCACCAACATCAAATGGATTGTTAATTGTGCCACACCCCACCCCTCCAAAAAATGTCATTCAAATCCATCGCGGACTTTTGGAGTAATCCTGCAAACGGACAAACCAACAAACAAACCAACTCCGGAGAAAACATAACCTCCTTCCTAGGCCTTCAACCTTGACGGAGGTAATAACTTCTTCTAAGGAAGAAAGCCTGCCTGCCTTTTTAAGATTCCTGCTTAGTTCAGTTTGCACCGCTAACCCAGAGTAAACAAGTTTAGCACCAGGGACTGTTACAAAGTCTGCCGGCTAACTTTACAAGCAACAGGAACGAAGCAAGTTAGCGCCAAGCTGCTAACTCTTCAGGAACAAAGGACTGGAGTGACCAGTTTTCCTCCAATCTGCACAATTGCATTTGAACACAGCAAAGGACTGCATCTTTTGACACTGGAACAACAACTTTCCCAGCCTGGCTTCTCCACCTTCAACCGATGTAATCGCCGGTTAACAAAGATATCCTCTTTTTCTTCCATGGACTGGGTAAAGAAACTGGACTTTAACCTATTTTATGGTACGTGTCCACCGCGGCGTGTTTTATCGCGAGGGCACGCCCCGCTTCTAAGCATTGGACGCTTGGTGGGCTGCCACTAGACACAACACACTCGGCACCTGATTGGACGAACGTTTTCCCTCCGTGGGCTGCTGCTCCCAGCTTTCCAACCGGAAACAACATGGAGGTTCGTTTTGAAACTTTCTTCTCCTATGTCACGAAAATAGTTCACTGAAATGTGTTTCTGAAAACATCTGAGGCAAGATTTAAGCCATGCAGTCGCGGAATCTGTCTTTATTTTGGATCAACAACGTTTATTTTAAAAGATTCTCGAGAGTTTCGAGAGGCGGCGAGTTGCGTTGGACGCCCGTGATTGCATAAAGTAGACTAGCCCTCAACTTTATGAAAATGAGGAACGGCCGTCGTGGCGCTCCGTCTCTCGAATCGCGCCGCCTCGCTACCAGAATGCATTGCACGGCTGCTTACATAGACAATGAATGGGAAGCGTGGAAAGAACGAATCCTGTGGACAAGTACCATTGGCACAGCAACAGCATATTTGATGTGTTGGTTATGCTCCACACAGACAAAAAGGTCTTACATTTTACACTAACCATCTTTACAGTAGCAATACTTCAACTACACAAACGGATACCAACGGGCCGCCCCGTATCCATACTAAACGCACACATACATACTAGACATTCTGGCACACACACTCACACCTCTCATCAGCTTGAGTGACAGTTTACAACAAGCAATTAGTTGTGCATGAGTGGAAGAAAAATGAATGTGGTGAAAAGGAGATTTGTCGAAGCATCCACGGTGTACAGTCAGAACATGACAGGTAGGAAGACAGAAATTAGTCTGAAAATCTCAAGTAAGTGCGTGTGTGTGTGTGTGTGTGTGTGTGTGTGTGTGTGTTAAAGGTAAGGCTTGGAAGTCTGCAAAGTTTTTGTGTGTGTTTACATGTGCACAGTATGTGTGGTTAAGTGTGCATTAGGGCATGAACACTGTGATGAATGTTATCTCGTGGCTGTGAGAAAACATTAAAGATAATAAAATTGCTTCTTTCTTCAAAGTCTCTGATGGGTGGAAAACGGGTGCAGGTTTCACACTGCTAAACCCGAGCTAGACTCTGGAAGGTTGTATCGTTCATTGTAAACAAACAAAAACAACTGGAAAATTACATCAGAAGCAAGATACTGATACCGATCTGTGTTGCGTCAATGTCCTCAGAACCGCTGAGGCTCTGTGAGGAATGCACAGGAAGAAAACACCACTGTATTGTTTGTGTTAATTTGATATACTATATATTCATTTGATATTCTAGTGAAACCCGGAAAGCTCGGAGCAAAACTGGTGGCCTTGTTCAATCATTATAAATACTGTGAAGTTCAGTTGAACAGCTGCCTGAGACTACGCCTCACTGAAGCCAGAGAGACACTGTACGGATTCCCCCTGATTTTAGCTCCGAATTGGCCACCCCCAACTAATTTTAGAATTGGTTGGCTGTCTTACAGTTCCACAGTCTGAATTCCCACATGGCTGCTGTCAAAAGATATGTTATAAACTGTAGCAAGCTTGTTTTAATGTGATTGGTGTAGTATTTTACATGCATAAAACCACTTGGGCTGCTGCCCCTTACATTTCCACCTAAGGATGCTTTAGAAAGAAATGAGTTGCATAAAATCACCGTAAGGATTTCCTTATGGTGTTGTAACCCAAAACCCTTTGATCGCTATGTTTAGTTTTATTTATTTTAATTATAAACCACAAGTGTCTCTTTCATCCTTGACTGAAGGTTTGGGGTCCTGGAGACCCCAGGCCCTCTATACAAGCTCAAAAATGAAACATACTTAAAGGGGACATATCATGCTCATTTTCAGGTTCATACTTGTATTTTGGGTTTCCACTAGAACATGTTTACATACTTTAATGTTCAAACAACATTCTCATACTGTCCGTCTGAATATACCTGTATACACCCTCTATCAGAAATGCTCCGTTTTAGTGCATTTCAACGGAATGGCAACGGAATTGCGTTGCTAGGCAACAGTTTGGGTCCATGTTTACTTCCTGTCAGCTGATGTCATTCACATACACTGCAACAGGAAATAAACTGGGACACATTTAGAATGTTTACGTTTAAAAACCGTGTAATGTGTCTAAATATTGTATATTTGTGACATCACAAATGGACAGAAATCCTAACGGCTTGTTTCAAACGCACAATTTCTGAATACGGGCTTGGTGTATTTCTCCATATATTGAGCGTTTTGATAGTTTAACAGTATTTACATAGCACTTAAACCTGCTTTGTAATGTAAAAAAACTGAAAATCTCACTTTTTTACAATATGAGACCTTTAATATTGTGATATTTATTGGAAATGACTTACAATATAGCCAACAGCAAGTGCATGATGCGGGGCCCGAAAAAGACATATGATAAATGCTAACAGCCAGAGCCTAACGGAAGAGTGTGTGACTGATAAAACAGGATGAAGAATTAGCTGCTTTTATAAAAAAAAAATATACTTAGACAAACATGTATTTCACTCTTAAATGAGAAACGGCTTCAAGGATAAAGAGTCGCTTATCATTGGACTAACAGTATTCCAACGGTGACCTGTCTGATAATGTCTTTCTTATCTTAAGAAAGTCTTTTTTTCCCCAAAAAAAACAACATTGTAAAAGAGGTCATCTTATAATCAGAGTCATCTTATATTCAGGCCAATATGGTATTTCAGTCCGGACCAAGGTTGTGGACCGACGAACTGACCAACTGACCGACACTTCTTAGAGCCACTTGTATCTGAAGGCAGCTCACTGGTTATCTCTAAAAGAGAGAGAGAGAGAACACTTATGGCATGACTTTCAAAAGAGCTGATCCACGGTGCTCCGGCCTCGCTGCTCTGTTTGGCTGCCAACTGATAAGATTTACCTGATAGTGTGATCCATTTTTTTTTACTCCACAATTTATTGCATTAAATCACGTCCCAATGTATATTTAAAATACTGTATAATATCAAAGTACCTACAGAAATGACAAGACAATGTGAGTTTAGTGTGTTATATAAAAAAAATATATAAAAAATACAGAAGTTGAATGAAAGCAGGTGATACAGAGCATACAGAAGGGAAGGGTGGGGGGGCGGTGAGTAAAAAAAAGTGAGAGTGAGTGGAGAGAACAAGAGCTTCCTTCTCTAATTCCACAGACCATTAAATAGTAATTTCAATGCTTGATATATTTATGCATTAAAACATTACGGCCGCCTACCCAACCAATTACTATGCAGACTGAGCTCTTGCTGTCCACACACCATGCTCCATAGTGCAGGATGTGGAAAAAGATCATATGCATGAAATATACAGGCTCCTCTACACAACACCACGCGAGGCTTCGGTGAGAGGAAACTTTAGAAGATGTGAGAAAGTTTGAGATTCTCATGTGCTAGAATATGTATCCAGTGAGTTAAAAAAAAAAACTCATATATTAACTAGAAAAGTACACTCAGAAGTGTGCAGATTTCCTCCAGATGTGTCTGCAACCACCACTGCTGTGACGTTTGATTGAATGAATACAAGCAACGACATTTTCGTATTCTCATCCGAAAACCTCTCTTACATTCTCTTTGAGTGTTCAAAGAGTCAGATTCAGTAAACTTAAAGCTGAAGTATTGGAGAAAATATGATTAAAAAAGTTATTTTTTATAAAATGGTCGCTTTATCGTGACAGTAGTAGATGAAACAGGTAACCTAAAAAAAATCATGTGCCTCTGTGTCCTCCAGTGCTCCTAATGACATCTGCAAGATTTCACAGACTGGAGGAAAACAAGCAGTCAGAGCTGATCTGAGGTCTGCTGTCCATCTGCTGTCTGTGAGAGCCGGCTGTCAATTACTCGTGAACTCCGACCAAACGGTCAAACTAGGCAGCGCTGATCAAATATGAATCAATATTATGTTACGTTAATGAATATTTCTCTCCTCAAATGTTTTCAGAATCATCCTGTAGCACGGTTTAGCTGTAAAATGAGAAAGTTTGTGACGCCATCACCATTGTGAAATCTGGTGAAGGAACGCCAAGTACCGGTCACATGACCGGAGCAAAGCCAATAGGAACGCTCTCTCAATGAACTGACCTGTGATTGGTCAAAGTCTCCTGTCACGGGCTAGTTTTTCTAAAGCCTGAAAACAGAGCCATGAGGAGGAGCAGAAGTCTAGTTATCTCTTAGAACACTTGAATTACAATATGCTGAAATCTTGTTATCGAATTTTTGCCCTGTAATGCCAAAATATACTGCCTACTGCCACTTTAACTGCAGAAACTTAAATGAAGCACATTTTACATAGTGGCCAAATAGTGGAATTACAACTTTCATGTCCATCACGTGATGCCATTGGGCCCAAAAATATATTTTTTTTTCCCCATAGACTTACATTGGGAAAGAGATGTCTGTATATCAGTGGCTATTTTTTTTTTTTTGAGGTGAATCAACTTCCCAGTATGAACACATTTTCCTATTTTCCTATGTCCTGTTAAAGAATGTAGTCAATAAAAGTATCACAATATTAACGTAACGTAACTTGATTACTTTCTGTTTCTTTTAGATTCCCTTTGTTTCATTAACCTTTATTTAACCAGGTTTAGAACCCATTGAGATTAAAAATCTCTTTTTCAAGAGCGACCTGGCCAAGAATGGCAAACAGTACAGTTTCATACACGCACATTAAAAAAAACAATAGATCAGCTCAAATGTGCCATACTGTAAAAGTGCAGAGAAGCCATATAATCCTATTCCAATCAAAACAAGTACAATTATCGATAGAGTCCGTTTCTATAGATTTCACCATGCCTTTAAAACTAATTTAGAGTGACTAGGTCCTGGAGTTTGAGTTCATTTTGCAGGTTATTCCATGCAGATGATGCAGAAAACATAAAGGCCTTCTTTCCCAACTCAGTCCGAACTCTGGGAACAGTCATGAGCATAGTGTCCCGAGACCGTAACCCAAAATATCCATGTTTTCTGGTTAGCAAGACAGATAAATAACAGGGGAGTCTACCCAGAATGGCCTTATAGATAAGAACATACCAATGGCTGAAAGCCAACGTATTGACAGAGCAGGCCAATTTACTTTGGAGTACAATATACAGTGATGAGTGAGGGCTCTACAGTTTGTAACAAACCTTAAAGCGCCGTTATATACAGTATCCAACATATGGAGACAATGGACTGATTCATGTAAAGCAGATCACCATAGTCAAGAACAGGCAAGAATGTCGCTTCGACCAGTTTTCGTCTGACATCAAGAGAAAAACAAGACTTGTTTCTAAAATAAAACTTAAATTTCAAACTTTTTCACCAGACTCTGTATATGAGGTTTAAAAGAGAGGTGGTCATCAATTAAAAATCCCAAGTATTTGTATGTGCCTCAATTTGTTGACCTTGAGTAGTAACAATACTACCTCAATACCAAATATGCAAATAAAGACAAGTGAAAAGACATACCAACAAAATGACTTTTATGTTAACTTAACAATGTTAATATGTTTTTTTTAAGGCTGCAGGGTTATTTTAAAAGGTATGTTTGGGAATGCGCTGCATGGTTTTCACCACCATGTAATGCCGGTGAGTGAGTAGCAAGTAAGTACAAGTTGAAGAAGAAGAAGTATTCTTCCTCTATCGTTGTTGTATATATACAACACTGATAGAGGAAGAGCAAGTCATGCAGAGTGCAGACCTAGAATGCCGCAGATATTGAAAAGACCCCTTGTCTTTTTATGATGTCAGTCGGTATATTGGAACAAAGTGAAATGATGGAAAAAATCAATAATATGTATTGTAGCAGGATCGTCCTTTAAGTAGTTGGCAGAAAGATCAGAATCACTGGAGAAATGTTTCCACATGTTGGAAGACTTTTGTTTATGGAGATAAAGAGAAAAGGAAAGAGACAGGAGATGAAACAGAGGTGGAGATAGCAGGAGGACAGAGTAGTAGGGAGAGAGGGAGTAGCAGCAGTGGGAGGGAGGCCGGCTGCTGTAGCTGCTGTTTCATTAACTGCCAGTCGACAGCACATACATCAAGCTCCCACAATGCTTAGGGAGCGCAACCGTAACCTGCAGTGATCCACCCGCAAGAAGAGCTGCAAGTGATGGATTGTGTGACACGGAACTGAGAGCACATTCTCTCTTTCAAACACGCACATGCACACACACTAAGGATTCCTCCCCAAACTGGATTTCATTGGATCTGATGACATCTGGAGGAAATCAAAAATACCTGGCAATGGCAATGTTACTCCAATTGAAAAAATGTTTCATTTACTGGTAAAAAAAAACTGATATTTGACTACAGTACTTAACTTTATTGTGCAGATTTTATTGTTTTGAGCATATATGGTCATATAACCTACAGTACAATTTCAAGACCAAATAAATGAAAAGTCCCCAGTTGTAGTATACTGTTTTGTATTAAAGGTCCCATATTATGCTCATTTTCAGGTTCATACTTGTATTTTGTGTTTCTGATAGAACATGTTTACATGCTTTAATGTTAAAAAAAACCCTTTATTTTCCTCATACTGTCTGCCTGAATATACCTGTATTTACACTCTGTCTGAAACACTCCGTTTTAGTACATTCCAACGGAATTGCGTTGCTAAGCAACAGTTTGGGTCCATGTTTACTTCCTGTCAGCTGATTTTATTCACATACACTGCAACAGGAAACAAACTGGAACACATTTAGAATGTTTACGTTTAAAACCGTGTAATGGTCTAAATGTATATTTGTGACATCACAAATTGACAGAAATCCTGACGCTTGTTTCATACGCGCAATTTCTGAAAACGAGTTGTGTTTATTTCTCCGTGTATTGAGCATTTTGAAACTTTCACAGTATTTATATAGCACTTAAACCTGCTTTATTATATAAAAGATGTGAAAATCTTACTTTTTCACAATATGGGACCTTTAAGTGATATCCAGTTTGGCATAAGAATAGAGACAGACAACCATTCACGTTCACATTCACAGCTATAGGCAAATTAGAGTCATGCTTGGGGAGTTATACAGTACATAGAACAGCGTTACGTGATTAGGATACAAAAACAGGTAACTGTATTCTGTTACAGAAAAAAAGACGTAATCAGATTACCGATGCATTTAGTAAAAATAAGGATTATTTGCTGGATTACAATTTTAAAATACATTTTAAAATAAAGAACAAAATGTTGCCATTATTGAGTATATGTAAAGCAGGGAACAACATCTCAAACAGTACAGTACAAGTTACGCCTTCCAGCTGTGAAAATACATGTGAAGTGTGAATAGCATACTAAACAAAGTTGTTAGCACACATTTAAATGTGCATAATGTTGATTATGTTCGCAGACAGAGACACACATAGCGGTTATATTTCTGTGCTCAACAAAACAAACCAGCATATATTCACACTCTAAAGTCTTGCCAATGCCTACACATTTTTTCTGCTGCTGGTAAAACGTGATATTCTTGCTACAGCAAAAATTATATATGTAGTTATGTTGTTCTTTTTTCTATTTTTCAATGCCTCTTTTTTTTGTTCTTTACGTAGCACATACAGTTGTGTTAAAGGGACTGTTTGTAAGAATCAGAAATGCTTGTTAACAGTGACACCTGTGGCCGTTAAGTCAATGAAAGTCAGCGTCCTGTTGCTTGGGCTCGCTCTACATAGACATGAACGAGCATCGCTCAACACAGTGAGGCGACACACCTCAGCTAAAAGCACAATATCACTCTATATTTCAGCTGCTTGGCAGTAATGTTGGCTGACCAGACAAAGGTCTCTCCATGAATCAATGCTCATCCTAGTGTTGGCTTTTCCTGCCTCAGCCTCCCGACCACCAGGGAACAGGGGAGACGCCGGAGTTTTTGTCGGAGATGATAACGTTTCTCTCTGCGGAGCCCCGTCACTTCACAAGACACGGGAAACCTCTGTTGGTCTGGAGGAGCTGCAGCATTTATTTCTGCACAAACGTCCACTGTACATTCACTAGATATTCTCAGAGCTAAACTAACTCTTCCGCAGTGTGTAGCGTGCACGCATGCACGTGAGAATGGAGCGAAAGAGTGAGAACGAGCGCGGTGTGTGAGTGAAGGCAAGCAGGCAGAGGAGCAGAGTACAGCAGAGACTCCGGCCCTGGAGACCAAAGCTACGGTCTCCTCCGCGTCCTCCGACGACGGAAGAAGTTACAAACAGTCCTTTTAATTGTCAAATGTGTGTAAACTCTATATAATCTAAACTCGTGTAGGAAAAATATAAAATGTATTGTTCATATCAATCTTCATAGCTGGGAAGATGCTGCTTCCAGCTGTTGTACATTATAGCTTCCCCTGATTGTAGGAGTAATAATGTTTTCACCAGTGACTGAGAAAGTTGCAAAGTTACCATCTAAAGAGATGATTAGGTAACAAAACCACTATAGTTAGGTTTAGGAAAGAAATACATGGTTTGTTCAGTGGGTGAGTGAGTTTACATGGGTTTACATTTTAGTTAACGGAACGTCCGCTGCATTTCATACCGGTGCTAAAGGGTGCCGTGTGCCGGATGCTGACGGTCGTGACAAAGTCTGGGTATTTTAATGGGAATGAAAACCAGCCTGCCTGCCTCTCTCCATTATACCTTTGCCATCTCTAGTCTCCCCACCCGCCCCCCTCTCCAACCCATCTATGTCTAAAGTAACATCACAATAAACCTGTTCAACTTTGTCTAACTCTGTCAGCGTCTTGCGATTGGTTCCCCCTTACTATACCACGACCGAATGATCTGGTCTACATGGACCCAGCAGACACAGGCCACCTCCGCCAAGCCCTAACCAGTCAAGGCATTCTCATGGTACAGCACAGTTAAGCCCTCCGTGATGTCTTGGAATCAGTTAAAAGCCTCTCGGACAGCCTTTTTCCGAATCAGCAACCAGGTAGAATGAATCTCTACACACCCTTCCCTTATTACTCCTGGAGCTCAACCTAGGCCACCTTCTTCCCTTGACTCTGTTGCAGCTAGCCCGCCACCCTCCTGTCCTGTTGTGGCTAGCCAACAAAACATAAAATGGTGTAGCGAGTCCATTAAAAAAACAAGCAACGCTTGACCTGGCAAGATGTCGGTGTTCTTGAAGCTGTGAATGCGGGTTTGAGGCCAGCTGCGGATTTCAAGTACATTTTTTGGCGGGAAATTATGAACCTGTAACCCCCCCCATACCGATGTTCCATCATCTGAGAGACACTGCTCTTAAAGTCATGATAAGGGTCATCAAAGAGGAGGTGACAATGACAAAACCATGCAACTTTGCGTGACCCTTGCTACAAGGGAGACCTTGTAACCTCCATCCAGCTTGACTTCATCAACTCCAGGTTGGGATGGTGGAGTTCTGATCAAATAATAAGCCTGCTCTGTTGGTGGTGTGTGAGGATTGAGAGGAAAGAAGCTCAAGCGCCTCAACAGCCAGTGAAGAAGGCAAAAGTACTGGGCGGCCTCTAAGTGAGAGTAAAGCCTCCAATTTAAGCAATACAAGAGGCTATACTTTGTGATTTGAAAACAACGGGTATCGCTCAGGGAAACTCTCGCATCGAGGAGGCATCGTGGTCAGAAGCCAGCGAGACAAATGCCTGTTATGGCAGCTGGTTTTCTTTCAAACCCTGCAACTTATACATCAACATGAAGCTTTCAACCTGTACTTTTAGCTGTATATGTAAATTAAAAAAGAAAATAAAAAAAATACCTATGTTTTAACTTGTAATACAGCAAGCGGTAACCTCTGGAGTGAAGCTAATGCGGACGTGCCAAAAACTGCAGTTCATTGAACAGCCACTTGAGGCTGGCTCCAAAACCGAGTCAATCCCCATTGACCCCCATGTTAAAATGCCCAATTTTAATGCATAAATAATCATGTTTACAGTTCGGTAAATAAAAAAAAAAACGGTTTTGGTCTCTAGCTAATTTCCCCGTTCATGACAACTGTACGGGGGTTGAATTTTTATATAACTCACCCAATTAATGGTAAATGGACTGCATTTATATAGCGCCTTTCTAGTCTTCCGACCACTCAAAGTGCTTTACACGACATGTCAGCATTCACATATTCATACACACATTCATACACTGATGGCAGAGGCTGCCATGAAAGGTGCCAATTTGCCTATCATGATCTAATCTAAATACCAATTCACATACCAATGGCTCAGCCTTTGGGGGCAATTTTGGGTTCAGTATCTTGCTCAAGGACACTTTGACATGTGACCGGAGGAGCCGGGGATCGAACAGCCGACCTTGCGATTGGTGGGCGGTCCGCTCTACTTCTCAGCCACAGCTGCCCCAATTAAATAATGAATGCTTAAAGTTATGCATAATTAAGGGCGTGACCACTTTGAGTGACAGGTGGGTGCCACCCAGCTGTTACCTGTCGGCCAGATGCCACCTTGGCTAATTTGAGTTTGTGACGTTGGTTCCTTTGGAGATACGTATCGGACAAATAATATGGCCTGCTGTGTGGTTAATTGTATGACGGGCATCCTGCTGGCCAATGTGAGGGCGTTAGATGATGGGCTGCCACTGGAGGACCGCCATGCTCGCATCAGTTTCCAATAGGAACTATGTAATGTCCATGAAACTTGACTAAATCCTGGAATACCTGACAACGCCATTCAATGACTCATTTCATGATTCTTTTTCTATATACCGATCCGACCGAACAGAGGACTCTACGTGTGCTTTTGTGGTGAATAATGTTAACGTTGATGCACAAATTGAAGTAGCTGACAGAATTGCATTTCACTGAAGTTGTAACATTACCTTGTATAGTTTCATGCAGTGCTCAAAGTGGGCCGGTACTCACCGGTACACGGCACCAGCACTTCTACATTTTACTCTTTGGCGTACCTAGAGAGGAGTAATGTCTACCTGAGCAGAGAATGAAGTCACTCTCCTTCTGTGTGAGAGCTTCTCTGCTTTGGCATAGCCGGGCCGGCCGCACATGCTTTTAGTGCATGTGAGCGTGCCCCACTGGCTAGCTCAGGGCCGCCACTCTGCACTGCTCTCATACGGCGGTTACATCTGATAACGCCTTCCCGACCAACAGCGCCATCGTGGAAGCATAGCACCCACCCTCCGGTTCCTCTGATTATTATGATAATCAACTACAGTGCCTGACCTGACACTAGTCCCTTATTAAAGTGAAAAAAATATCCTCACTTCGGAGGATTCGCACCAACTTTCTGCCTCCGAGAAGACGTTAGACCTCTTAAGAATACAAGCCGAGGAACGCTGTCCTTCTCTCTCTCTGCTTTTCATTCTGGTGGTGGTGTGTTGGGGGGAAGTGTGTGAGGGATTATTGTGCTCAGTACATTCATCACGCTACTCAGGGGGAAAGCAAAAGAGTGACAGACAAATATATTACAGTGTCATAGACATCACAGACGCCGTGCATAACAAGGCAGGACACCTACTTAAGACAAAGCAGTGCCGGTGCTGTTCAGGAGAACTGTGGCATTTCTGGAGAGCATCTCTCTCAGGGGGGGTGGAGGTGGGGTTGGGAGCTTATTAATTTAGTCTGTATGACTATGGCACTGCATGTACTGTAGCATTTTGTGTTTCTAATAAGTTAGGACCTTGGACTTTGAATAAACCAGCAAGTACCGTAACTTTTCAATGGCCAATATGCATTCAGACCCTTTAAGCAGTAAAAATGGTTCCTCTTGCAAAATGTCCTTGTGTGTGTTAAGGCATTATTCATTTCCCTCTACTTCTGTAAAGTAAAATGCAGTTTAAAGGGTTATAGGTACGACCATCCTCTCATTGATGGTGTAATTTATTTATTGTTAGAATATTATTATCACTCATCACTCATCTTCAACCGCTTATCCGGGGATGGGTCACGGGGGCAACAGCTCCAGCAGGGGACCCCAAACTTCCCTTTCCTGGGCCACATTAACCAGCTCTGACTGGGGGATCCCGAGGCGTTTCCAGGCCAGTGTGGAGATAAAATCTCTCCACCTAGTCCTGGGTCTTCCCCGGGTCCTCCTCCCAGCTGGTCGTGCCTGGAACAGGATGCCCGAACCACCTTAGTTGGCTTCTTTCAACGCAAAGGAGCAGCGGCTGTACTCCGAGTCCCTCACGGATGACTGAGCTTCTCACCTTATTTCTGAGGGAGACGCCAGCCACCCTCCTGAGAAAACCCATTTCGGCCGCTTGTACCCGCGATATAGTTCTTTCGGTCATGACCCAGCCCTCAAGACCATAAGTGAGAGTAGGAACGAAGATTGACCGGTAGATCGAGAGCTTTGTCTTCCCACTCAGCTCTCTTTTCGTCAAAACGGTGCGGTAAAGCGAATGCAATACTGCCCCGATTCTCCGGCGGATCTCACGTTCCATAGTCCCCTCACTCACGAACAAGACCCCGAGGTACTTGAACTCCTTCACTTGGGGTAAGGACTCCCTACACGGAGTAGGCAATCCATGGGTTTCCTGCTGAGAACCATGGCCTCAGATTTAGAGTTGCTGATCCTTATCCCAGCCGCTTCACACTCGGTTGCGATACGATCCAGTGAGTGCTGGAGGTCACAGATCGATGATGCCAACAGGACCACATCATCAGCAAAAAGCAGCAATGAGATCCTCAGCACACCGAACTGC